>PVLD010029350.1:0-18186 GCA_004027595.1 Dinomys branickii
AAAGGAGAAAAGAAAAAGACAAAAATGTATGTATGTATATAGGAATATATATGAATATACATATATGCAGGAGGGCTAACATGGTTCTACTATTGTATTATATCACTTAATGCTAAGCAATAATCGATGACAGGATATTAGATTAATCATGTATATCTGTATGTGTTATCCTGAACACACACTTCGAAGATATCAATATGTAAAGCAGCAACAAGCGGTGTTTTTTTGTTGTTGTTGTTGTTGATGTTGCTGTTGTTGTATGCCTGTTTTGTTTCTTGTCTTTGAATTTTTGGTTTTTGTGTTTTTTTCTGTTGTTGAGAAGATTAACTGTCTGACTAAATTTGCATGTCTGTATATGGGTTCATACATTTACAATTCGAAGATATTAATGGATAAAGCAATAACCACTGTTGAGACCATATCACCTTGTCTATAGATTAGTTGTGATTGTACTATTTTTTATGATAATTGGTGTCTGTTTGTCAACATGTTTTTGTACTTTTATGTTTCTAAAATAAAAAAAAAAGTTCACTGCAAGAGAATTCACTTGAAAAAAAAAAAAAAGAAAATTTAAAAAGTTTATTATTGGGCTGAGAGTATAGATCACTGGTAGAGCTCTTCTATGTCATGTGTGAGGCCCACAGGTAATCCTCGGCCCAGAAAAAAAAAATTTTCCTAAGGGCGTCAAAGGACATTAGCCAGGAGTGGTGGTGCACACTTGTAATCTCAGCAGCTCAGGAGGCTGAGGCAGGAGGATCACTGTGAGCTCGAGTTCAAGGCCAGCCTGAACTACACAGTGAAACCCTATCTCAAAAAAAGGTACAACATTAAAATTTAAAAATCTTAATTGGTTTATTTATGATTCTAGAATGGAGCAGTACTTCATTCCATAAAATGGAGTGAGTTTTCTACGGTACTGGGGATTGAACTCAGGACCCTGCGCTTGCTAGGCAGGCGCTTATTCCACTGAGCTATATCCCCAGCTCAGAGTGAGTTTTCTAACAGACTGAGTAGAGAAACTTAATTTTAAAGATCTACTATAGTAAAAGACATTGCCAATAATTCCCCTCAGTAAACTCCTCAGCTTCAAACACACTTACCTTGTGGTTCTTGCTGCTGCTTCCCCCAGCATCTTGATTTTTCTCTCCTTATTTATACTCTGAGTTTGCCATGTTTATCCTGTGTCTGATTTATTTCACTTAGCGTTATGAACTCAAGGTGCATCCATTTTCCTCTTAATACTTGTTTTCATTTATTTCAGTGCTCAGGTTTTTGTTTGTTGGTTGGTTGGTTGGTACAGGGGATTAACGCTGTTGTATATCCCTAACCCTTTTTTATTTTTCACTTTGAGTCAGGGTCTTGCTAAGTTGCTAAGTGTCCAGATGTAGCTCGAATTCAGGACCCTCCAGCCTATTACAGTCTTGTGCCAGCCACCATGTTGGGCTTGATGTTGGGGATGGGGTTTGAAGAGAGCAGAAACAAACAAAACAATTGCACGTTTCAGATGCTTTCATTGTAAGCCAGGAATAAGGAGAACAAAGGATAGAAGAAGAACTGGCTAACGACAGGTTACTTTTTGCAAGGAGTAAAGCAGAGAGAACTGTACTATTTCGCCTACAGAACCTGACCTGTTGGGGAAATCTCTCGCGCCTAACCTGGGAAAGTCAGCTGAGACTTAGTTTGGGTATGACGGTGTGGAACTTTGGTATGAGCGACTCCACTTTAGTTTTTAGTCTGATCTGTTGGGACCTAGTACAGGGGCCTGGTCCAGAATAATGGCCTGTGGGTTTTATTTAACAAAAGTCATTTTCTTCTTTTGAGGCTATTTGTTGGAGACAAATGTTTGTATACAGAGAGACATCAAATTTTTTTCCGGTTTCGACTGTAAGTGTAGCTGTCAGTGGTTGAGCCTCAACGTGTGTGAAGCCCTGACTTCATAAAAACATAAAAAACCCTTTCCCTGCACCTGGCAAAAGCCCCCATGATGCCTTGCATAGCTGGTCACTGAAAGGAGGAGCGTACATGTGTGCATGCGTGTGAAGGAAAAGAGGAAGGTAGGGCAGGAGGGAGAAGAGCATCTGGCAAGTAGCTTAGAGTCAGAAACAGGAGAAAAATCATCTGTGTAAACAGAAGGGGCTGCAATAACAACAACAGAGAGAAGCACTTGAAATATTGCAAAACTCAATCGCAAACACCCTAGTTGTGGGGTGTACAGCATAAAAAACCACATTTCCAGTCAATCCCTACACAAGCCTTTGTGATGAGTCATCTTTCCTTGGAAGAAGTAGTCACGGAGCTCCAGGGCCGCAGTCGGTTAGGGTGCAGTCCTCACACAGAGGCAATCGCAAGGGATCGTGGTTACTCATTGACAGTACTGTGAACTTTGCTCTGTGAGATAATGACATACGTCTATTTCCAGAGCACGTGGGCGCACTTGTAGGCCTCTCAGTATGCTCGCGTTGGTCCTCAGGCCTGCTAGTGGATGGCCTGCCCTTACTTGCCTAAAACTGTCCACCTCCAGGAAGGCAAAACTGCCGCTGCTGTGTCCGGTTGCCCAGTTTTGGAGTGACAATGTCTAGTAATAACAACCAATGCCAACATAAAATAAACAATAAAATTAATTGAAACTGCTGGGTGTGGTGGCGTATACCTGTAATACCAGGCCTCAGGAGGCTGAACTACACAGTGAGACCCTGTCTCAAAAAACCAAACCAAAAAGAAAAAAAAAGAGTTCATTAAAATAAACTAGTACAGGTTGAGTTTTCCTAACTCTGAATTTTTTTTTTTTTTGCAGTACTGGGGATCAAACTCAGCACCTTGCGCTTGCCAGGCAGGTGCTTAGTCCACTGAGCTATATCGCAAGCCCCCTAACTCCAAAATTTTTGAGTTAGGAATGCTTAACATGTAAAAATCCTATGTAGATATATCAACATCCAAAAATTCCAAAATCTGCAGCATTTCTGGTCCCGCACTTTTCAGAGAATAGGTGCTCAATATGTACCAACTCACGGAAATGTGCTCTCTTATAATTAATTTATCTGTTTGGTGTTTGTAATTCTATTTGGTCAATAGTAACTTGTAGAAATTGGCTGGGAATTTATCTCCTATTTTTCTAAAGTATTTGAATATACCTCTGCAATTTTCTGTGTGTTTTAGTTCTCTGTATTAAATGAAAAGCACTGCTCTGTATTATGTAATTTCAAAATAATTGCTCGTTTCAATAACATTTGGTAACTGGACAGTGAAAACAGAAAAAAATGGTGCACTCTGTGATCTTAAATCCATACATTTATGTAGGAGTAAATTATGCCCAGGTCTGTGCAATGCTATGATGTCTACTCTGAGGTTAGCAAGCACCAAAAGTACTGTAATTCTATATTCCCTTTTTAAAAAAATTCTACCTTCTACATTTTTTTTTTTTTTTTTGGCAAAACTAGGGGTTGAACCCAGGGCCTTCACCTGAGCTATATTCGCAGCCCTTTTTTCTTCTTTATTTTGAGACAGGGTCTCGCTGTGTCCGTCTGTGGCCCAGGTGGGGCTTGCTTGCCCTTGAGCCCCCCCTACCTCCCAGAGCGTTGAGACTGCAGGCGGGAACCACCACGTCTGCTTTCGGGTGGTGGCTGGCTTTCTTATTTTAGAAGTAAACCATGAGGTCAGGAGCCTGGATCCCAGAATGGTAGAAATAAAGCTTTCTTAGTTCAGGATGAGTGTTGTATGTTTATAGGACTTTATTATCCTCACTGGAGGTGGTGTTTAGACAGGGAGCACGAGCATCGTTGGGGGTTAATTTAGTTTCTGTGGCTTTAAAATACAAACAAAAGTAATGATTATACAGTATTAGTCTTTAAAATGTCAGCAATACTGTTGCTATTGTCACAGCTAGAACCAGGACATGGAATAATATCCTTACCAGGAAAATGCCAGTGAACTGTGTTTTGGGGAAGTTTGAGGATACATTTTATTAGCATCTGCATTCATGGAATGAAAGTCAAAATGAGATCAATCTGAAAGGGCCAGGCATTTACTCGCTTTATCCTTCCATTTCACAACTAGGACACTCTTGGAGCTGGGGCGGAGCTCAGCGGTAGATCACTTGCCTAGTGCGCTTAAGGTCCTGGGTTTCATCCACAGCAACTGGTCATTGCACCTAGTACTTCCACAGTTAACAAGCGTTTGATCAGATAGCATTAGCAGGGGATTGAGCTTTATATGTTCGATCAGCTTGAAGCTTTAAGAGCCTCAATTAGGACAATATGCATGTGCAAAGATTACTTCAAATTATTTGGGAAAGTTTGTATTCCAAAGTGTTGTGAACTTCCATTCTAAAATGACTGGAATGTTTTGGAAAATGAGTCTACTCGTTTATAGTGGTAGTAAATATTTTTGCTTCCCATACTCTGTGTGGTCACTATTTTGGCTTAGAAAATTAGCACAATTTAGAATTTTGAAACAACTATTTTGCTATATTCATGGATTTTGTGGATCTATTCAGAAGAGACATGGTAGGGATGGTTGATCTTTCTTTCTTGAGGTCTTAGATCTCAACCTGCGAGATAGGCTGGCTCAAAAACTAGGACTGCTGACAGGATACCTACTCTGGACTGCTTCACATAGCTCACTTTCCTTAAAGCTGGTGTTCTCAGGATCATCCAGACGAGCCATTTTCAGGGCTCCAAGTCTAAGTGTCATAGTGCATATGTCACAGACTGCCTGGCCTTTCTGTCCAATGTCACATCCCATACTATTGTTTAAAGCCATCACGGCCCTGCCCCGGAGCATGAGGGAATGGCCTAGACCCACACCTCTCTGTAGTAGGAGGCATGTCTGAAAGGTGGGTGCCATTTTTGAAAACTGCCACTTACACTCTTACCATTCAGCTCTGAAGAATTTCCCTGTAGATGTTTTTTCAAGGTGAAGACATTTTCATCAGATCCCCTTTATGGCTTCTGAAGCCAGTAAAACCGCCATGTAATGATTTCTCTCTTAGGGAATGTGCATGAAATTAACAGGTAGGCTGGTGTTTTTAAACAAGGGCTGCAGACACCTGTGTCCTGTGGGAGAGATGGGCTGGGTTTACTCCATGAGGGAGAACATTTCATCATTATCTGATGAAAGCCCTTTTGCTTAGAATTCATACTTACCTGCTTTTAATGTTTGCTGTTTGGATATATCGGCTTCTGCCAGCTTCTGAGGAAAAGCATGGCTATCAGTATCTCAAAACTAATTAAAATGTCCCTAGGGTGGGGCCGGGGCAAAGGAAGCGAGTCCTTACTTCAGCCACAAAATTTAAGAACCACAAAACTTGTAATCAAGGTAAATGTTTTGTCTTTTATATCTTTATTGGTGCGTGTTTGTGACACATACTGATTACATGCATTGTGGGTCATTGGTATGTGTGTGATGCATGTCATTCTTTTACACACACACACACACACACACACACACACGCACACCTGGCTTGTCCGTCCAAGAGCTGAGCATGTGGAGAGGGCAGGGAGAGCCCCGTGAACCGTGAGCTTTGCTGGAGGGTGAAAGGCAAGCAGCAGATCACTTCCTATGGGCTTGGCAAATCTTAGGGCCCATCAGTATCTGGTCTGCGAGGGTGCAGTTGGGTTCACTCATAGCTTTTAGGAAAACAACTAGCAGGAAAGGGGCTGGGAGCTCCTGCAGGCCGTTGTGTGGATTTCCGCTGTGTTCTTTTATTTTCAGCTCCTCATGCCACTGTGTTTCCAGGACTTGGCTAGAGGATCTTTTATTTTGAGACAGGGTCTCACCATGTAGTTTAATCTGGCCCCAAACTCACAGCAATCCTCCTGCCTCAGTCTCCCAGTGCTGGGATTATAGGCATGCGTGTGCCACCACGCCTGGCTGTGGGGTGGGCATTCTCAACCCTTGACCCCCACCCCCCAAATGTCTTGGGGGGGGAACGTGTTCTCACATCCCCCCTCTGTAGGCGCTTGGATTTAGGTTTTCCTTGGTTCGGCTGACACTCAGTCATCGTGTTCACAGCTTCCTACAAGTGTGATTTAGTCCGCTGCCTTTTGTCTCATTCTTTATTTCCCTGTGAATTTCTCTTTTATTTTCCTCTTGTATTTGAATGGAGTGGAGATAAAGCTTGTATTCAGTTCTCCATCTTAGGTAATCCATAGTTTTTAACATTTTATATGATCATCACGTGATTTTTCCCTTAGAAAGGACTTCTTCAATCACACACACATATTACAAATGCCATATTTTGTCCTGGGAATTAAGGCTATTTAGTACACATTAGTGCCATCTAGTGGACAATTTGAATTTAGCAGCTTTGGGGTTGATTCTGACCGCAAACTGGCTGAAGAGCTCCAAAGCATCAGGAGCTGTCTCCTTAATGTCTGCGGGGAGGGAGTCTCCCCGCATGGGAGAGCGTCTTGTCCACTTCAGGGAAAGGACACATACATTTATCTGGTGGCTTGTTTTTGTCACCTATTTCATCTTCACGGCTATCTTAAAGTTTTACTCTTCAAATTTGAAGTGTTTTATTAGCCTTGTCGGAGACAGAAAAAAAGAGAAGAGAAAAGACCTGACTGCTCTTTTTGTCACTTTCTTATCCGTTGAGGCTCGCGGTGTAGTCGTTCTCCTCTGAGATATTTTACTGGTCTGTGGCTGCCCTTTCCCAGGGACTCACTGCAAAGGAAATGGCAGATGTGATTAGGCTGCCGGGTCTGGTGGAAAGGGAGGCGCTCGGAAGTGCTCGCCGACCGGGACAGCTGCCCGCGGACTATGCTGCTCTGCGGCCATTAAGACTTCATGTTACACCAAAGCGAACTGCAAAGACACCAAAAGTTGTCCAGTCTCTCAATTTTAGCTTCAGTCATTTACTTTAAAAACGATCTGAGGAAGATTTCAGACAAATTTAAAATTACTTCTTTTTTTCATAGCTCCAAAAGAATCTTACGTCTATAGCTGAGAGTTTAAGCTTTAATCCAGTTAACTCTGGAGAATCCCACGGTATTGAAATACTGCACCTTACGTGAATCATCAGTGTTTCGGCCAAGCGCAAACCAATTAAGGTTTTAAATAGATCAAGCGTGAGCTAAAACTGGCTACATAATTTAAATGCCATCTAGTGTTCAGATGTCACTTTTAGTTTTCAATCGAACAGTTTTGGTACCTTGTAGTATTTTTCTTCGGGTGCCCTACCAAAGACTTTTGAGTCAAAAATCTGATGGTTCCCTCTATACTTGACTTGAAATGGGATGAGGATATTTCCTTGTCATAAAAAATATTTAACAGCGTGAAATGCACATAAGTCTCAGCTCTTATTCCAGGGACACCTGCTTGTATAGCTGCACTATGTAGCCCAGCCTGGCCTCGAAGTCATTGTTTCTTCCTGCCTCAGCTTCCTGAGTGCTGGAATTACAGGCATGCATCACCACACCCAACAAAATTCTTTTTACTCATAAACCTAGTTCTGTTCTTGGATGTGAGGATGATTGATTGATGTTTTTGAGACAGGGTCTCACTATGACACTTAGGTTGATTTGAGCTATGTAGCCCAGGATGGTCTTGAACTCACAATGATCCTCTTCTCTCAGGATCTGGAGTGTGCGGATTACAGCCTGTACCTTCATGTGCAGCGGTTATGTGATTTTCTAAAGGTAAGAAGTCAGTTTACTACCTGACATAGACTTTGCAATTTTAGTGAGACAGAATGTTTTGAGATAATAATAATATTTTTAAAACAGAAACTGTGATGCAGAGAGATTGTTTTGCTCAAGTTTATGTGCTTACACAAATGCTCATTGCATTTATTAAAACAAGCTAATTTTTCTAGGTACATAGTGTTAATATGTATGTTTATGTATACAAATGACAATGCAAATTGAGTGTTTGCAGTTTTTGAGTACAGTGGCCAGATGTGAAAATTAAAATTATTATTATTATTATTTTTTTTTTTTTTTTTTTTGCGGTACTGGGGATTGAACTCAGGACCCTGCGCTTGCTAGGCAAGCGCTTATTCCACTGAGCTATATCCTCAGCCCCTGTGAAAAATTAAAATTATGATAAATCCAGTTTTATTATGTATTTTCTACTTCTTTAGTTACTCTTAATAGATCTT
Source organism: Dinomys branickii (assembly GCA_004027595.1). Taxonomy (NCBI): domain Eukaryota; kingdom Metazoa; phylum Chordata; class Mammalia; order Rodentia; family Dinomyidae; genus Dinomys; species Dinomys branickii. The sequence goes on from PVLD010029350.1 coordinate 8,099, forward strand.
TAAAAGGACAGATGGTCAACTCATAGCTGTAGGATGGATAATTTAGGTATTTTCTCACCACAAAGACAGAATCTAAGGTTTACTCTAGTCTTCTAATTCCACTTTATTTAAATTTTAAAACTTCTTTAAATTTTCCTTAAAAGTTTTTCTTACATTTTTTCATAAAATGATACATAGCAGTTTTAAAGATTATCGTGTCAAGTACTATTCATCCAGCAGGAGGCGGCATTTTACTATTAAATTGACACTGCAGGGTTTCTAACAAAATTGTTTTCTTTCTTTCTTTCTTTCTTTCCTTCCTTCCTTCCTTCCTTCTTTCCTTCTTTCCTTCTTTCCTTCCTTCCTTCCTTCCTTCCTTCCTTCTTTCTTTCTTTCCTTCCTTCCTTCCTTCCTTCCTTCCTTCCTTCCTTTATGTAGATGACCAAACACACAGATCCACAATCCTTTCAAGGCAAAGATTCTTGGACATCACTAGCATTTTGCATATTGAAACAATTTAAAAAATCCAAATCCTGCTCAGATTGTGTTTAAAATTACAAATAGCACATACAGCAGCCAACCTCATTGGCAGGAACTGTTCCTGCAATAGATACTGATGAAAATAATATAAAGTTGAATAGAAGGTGTAGCAGAAGGAGGTAAACATCACTCGGTTATAGCTAACTTGTGGAAAATGAGTGTTTGGTCAATACGAGCAACATGTGGGAAAAATACATTTGGTTCACTCAGAAATAAGAATTAACATGGACTTTAATCGCTTATCTCATTTTATAAATACAATCTTGTTTCTTTCCTTGTCCCTGCCGAGTCACAGGATCTTTGGAAGGGGCCTAGGAATGGGACGTGGCGCATTTCAGTGACTTCTAGGCAGAACTCATTTCATTCATCAAGGAACGCGAGCGTCTATCTGCTTTCAAAGACTTAGAAAGGGATTCTACCATGATAGCGGAAATTAAGTGAAAATGGTAAGATAGCATGAAGAATTTTTCTGTTGCTCTGTATTTGACATAAGCAGCCAGGACTGAAATTAGTGCAATGATTGGGGTCTGATGCTGGAGAACTGAGCATCAGTCCCTATGCACATCCCTGTTCCCTGAAGCCCTGTCCTGATCTGTAAGTGAAGCCTGGAAGAAGTGTAGCGGGTAGTTCCTTTCTTGCGGGAGAGGGGCTGCTTCCAGCCCCCACTGCCAAGTGTACGAGGAGGCGCAGCGGCGTCGGCTCTGAGGACTGCTTCTGCTTTGACCCTTCTGACCCTTACTTAGATAGCTCTGGCGGCACTGCCTGTTCCTGTCAGAGGAGACAAGATGTAAGGCACAAAGAGATGGATGGGGAGAAAAGGCCTCTGCGGAGCTTTCAGATTGCGGGCCCGCTGCGTGGTGTGGCCAGGGTATGAGAGGTTTCCTAGGACAAGAGGAAATAGAGAAGGCAGCTGTCTCTGACCCACCTTACTGCAATACCCTCCATTCTAGGACTGTGCGCTATCACCTGAGGTGCATTTCGAGGACCGTTGAGGGGTAAGTGGGACTGGTTTCCCATCCAGGAGACTGGGCAGAGGAGAAGCCCCACCAGGGCCTGCTTACTAATTCTCACGTGTGTTCTTTGGCAGGTGGACCTGAAATATTGGCACTCGCTCAGTGTTGGCTGGAGAAGCAGGGCAGCCAATAGGGAGAGGGCTGCAGCGAAGCCTGCTGAGCAGAAATTCTGTCTCTTCCCTCTCCCTTCTCTTGAGCCAGGACAAGGAGGGATGGAGCGATGTCTCAGTCCCAGCCCTCTCTCAACCTCATCTCACTCTCGGTGGTCAGGGTCTTGACCCAAGGCTTCCCTGGAGTGGTGAGATGGGGTGGAGGTGAGTTCAAGTGGAGCTTGAAATGGAAGTTTTAGGGTACGGGTGGGGCAGAACACCTACCGCCTGGAACTTCCAGGAGGTGAGCTGATTTGCCTCACAGTCTTAGTCTGTGATCGGCTTACTCCAAGGCAGAATCAGTGCGGCAGAAGAACACAGTGGAGGGGAGCAGCTCACGTCAGTGCCGTCCAGCAGCTGGTGTCTCTGGTGAGCAGAGTGCGAAGCAAGGGGTCCGGGGGAGACGCACATTCCAGGCCACGCTCTCGTGACCTCTTTGGCCCTGGCTCCACCTCCTAACGGCACACTCAGCTATGAACTCAGCAGCAGCTCGATCCCCAAGGATCCAGTCACCTTCCAAAAGACCTGTCTCTGAACACCCAAAGCTTTGGAGGGGACATTCTCAATCTAAACCACACCATGCCACCCCAGCCCCAAAGGGTCCATGTCCATCTCTTTGTCCAAAATGCACTTAGTCTATCTCTAAGAGTCACCAAAATTTTAACAGTTTCAGTATTTCTGAAAAGCCCAAGTCTGAAGTCTCCTCTGAGACTCCTCTGAGACTTAAGGCAGACTCTTAGCTGTGAGTCCCTGTAAAAATTTAAAAAAGATAGTTAAACAATTCTGCATTGTTAAACAATGCGGAGATAGAAATGAGTGTAACCAAAGCAAGACTGAAGCCAAGTAGAGGAAACTTTAGATTCTGAAGTTCCATATCCAGCACCTGGGGCAGATTGTGGTGAGATATTCAAAGGGCTTGGGTGGCCCTTCTTCTGTGGAAATGCCTGTTGCAACCCTCATGGCCTCTGTTAGCTGGCTTCACTCAGTGCCTAGTCTTGGTTACTTTTTTCTCGTTGCTGAGACAAAATACCCAACACCCAAAATGAAGAGAGGAAAGGTTTATGTAGCTTACAGTTTGTGGAGGTTTCAGTCCATACTTGGCTGGTCCATACTTGGCACAGTGGCACGAGGCAGAGGGCAAACGTTCTTGGCAGCAGAGCACAGCAAAACAACCAGCAAAAGGGAGGAATGGCAGGCAAGCAGCCTCTTTCCTTCCCTTACACTGTAAACAGGCTACCCCCACCCAGGGGCCGTGTAGCTCTCACACAGTCTCCATGCCCTCCTCTTCCACAGGCTCAGGATGTATACAAAGTAAGCATCCTGGCTTCCTGCTAAATCACTCAGCCAAACCTCCAGAGTCCCCAAGTTGACACAATGTATCAACCATAACAAGCCTATGGCTTTCCTTAGCAGGTGATCCATGTTCCTGGTACCTCCAAATTCCTGAAGTGTCCACTGTACATTTGGCCTCACTCTCATGGCTTCATACACTATCCTCTCAGGGATACATAGCTTGGGTTCCCAGATCATCTGAAATTGGAGCAGAAACCTCCATGACCACCATAACCCTTGCATTCTGCATGCCTGTAAAACTAACATCACAGGGATGTTGCCAAAGTCTGCTGCCAGCTTTAGCAGTAGCCAGGCCCTCTTGAGCCATGGGTGCAGATGCCTATGAATAACTGAGCATTATGAAAAAAGTCTTTAGGTGGTCCTCCTTTAGCAGGAGATTCTGGGCCTGTTACTGTGAAGGGTGGGTCTTGCTTAATCCTGAGATGCTCCATGCCTAGTTGCTTATTCCTGAGATGTTACACATCTGTGGAGACACTCAAGCCATTTTTGCTATTGTCCTCTATCAATTTTGTAGGCATTTCCTTTCTGATGAAATTGCAAACTTTTTATATTTGCTTTTCATTCTAGATCTGGCTAAAGGAACCAGCAATACCCATGCCACAACCTGATGTTACTGTGCTTTGCAGTTTCCTCCATCAGTTTAATTAATCCACCACTCTTAATCTTAGTTTCTTGTAAAGTCTCAGGACATAAGCAAAATGAAGACAGATTTTCTACCAAAGCCTAATACACATGGGCTCTAGCCCAATTACGATGGAGTCTTGGTTCCCAAGTGAAAACTCCAAGCCTACAATTTACTGGCTGCATTTCTATCAGCATTCTAGTCTTCTGAACTCTGGCCAGTACTGCCCATAAACCCAACCTGTATCCCTGTAGTGCTTCTCTAGCCAGCATCTCCAATCTCTCTGATTTATCCCACAAACCATTTCCAAAGACTTCGAAACTGGATGGTCAGGTATAGTCACAGCAATGGCCAAAATCTTCATCACTTTTCATAGGTGGGACAAAGTACCCAAGACCTGGCTTGTTCCAAGGCAGAAATGGCATGGCAGAGAGATCTTGCAGAGGAAGGCTGCTTGTGTCACGACAGACAGGAAGCAGGGCAAGAAGGGAGGAGTCAGGGAAGGAGATAATGCTTTTCCAGGTCCTGTCCCCAGGCACCTCCCTGTTCCCACCAGGCTCCACCTTCTAAGAGCACACTCAGCCCTTAAATGATCCAAGCACCTTCCAAAGACCCATCTCTGATACGTGAGGCTCTTGGTGGACATCTAGGTCTAAATCATGACATGAAAGAAACTGCAAGAGTATTTCTCACCCAATGGAAGCTACATGCGCGTGTTGGGAAGTGTAGTGGTGGCCAGGAAGCAGAGACAGACTTACCACACATGCGCACACCTACACCCACATACTTACCCTCCCCTCAACGCAACAGAGGTAGGCAGAGGAAGGGTGGCAGTTGGTCAGATACGTTCTTGTTTTCTCCTCATACTTTATGGCCAAAGCATAGATGGAGTTAACAACTAACCATATCTTTTTGAGAGCATATTTGTAGAACAAGGGGTTTTGTAGTTTTCCTAGATACAACTGTGAATCAACAGTATCTCCTATGGAGTCACTCAGGCAGTGAATTAGAAATGGCTGAAGGCAGTATATCAGAGCAGAGGAAAGGTCAAATACAGAGCCCCAAGAATCTCTTGGCTTCTGTGATGTGGAAGGATCCAGAAGTTCTTACCTGCCCTGATGCAGAAATTGAAAGTAGAGGCATGCTAGTGTCCTGGTAGAGGCAGAGGAGATGAACCTCAGCATAGCCCATCGGGGCACTCGAAAGATGAGCTTGGGTAGATCTGAGCACTTGGAAGGCCAGCCTATGCGGAGGGGAACAGGGAGAACAGAGGCAGAGACCCCGAGACCCTCAGGCTTGCCGCTGTCACTAGCAGGGTGTGGCCGAATAGGATGGGGATCCCTCTGAGGGTACCAGCCCTGGGGCCAGTCGTGTTCCTCAGAGACATGTGATCTCTTCTTTGCCTGTGAGTCTTCATCTTGGGAGGGAGGAAGAAGAGAGGAGAGTCGATCTTAGAGGAAACTCGGATTTTCCGGCTGTCGGCATGTGAATCTGAAAGAGCCTGTGTAAGCCAGGTAGCCGATTGACTCACCTGGCACGTTTGCTTTTCCTGTCCTCAGCCACCTCCAAGTTGGGAAAGAGAGCTTAAATGGCAGTTTATATCGCCTGTAGAATGGCATGACACACCGTTCTTTGGTGTGTCTAAATTGTAATGTGTCATTGAGCAAATCCCACTTCTGTGTTCTGTTCCCTATAGTGCCAGTGTGAGTGGAAAAAGAGGCTGAACCAGTATTCGTGTGTGTGTCTGTGTGACTGTGTGTTTCTGTGTGTCTGTCGGGGAGAGAAGCTGGAGAGAAAGAATTTGAAGTAGGGAAAAGTGAGGGAAATAGTGATCAGAGCACTAAAGGAAGGAGGAACTGAGGAACAGGGACTTGGAGGTGACTGGGACAGAAGAGCTTGCTTAGAACTGAGTTTGGGGAAAGAAAACTTAGAAAAGAGTCTCCCATGTGGTAGTGTGTGATGAGACACCCTTCTATCTCCTCAGTCATGTTCTATCCAGAAATGCATCCCTGTTCTCCTTTTTTGGATTGGTTTCCTGTTTTCAGCCTTACATGTTGTTGGTGTGTTTTGCCTGGACTCGGGCTGTAGGTCTTGGACTCTTACTTGTCACACCCTGGTGACTCAGGCTGAGGTTTAACAGGTTCCTCTTACTATTAAGTACATCTTGTGTCTAGTCTCATGTTGAAATATATGATATCACTTCCTGTTTTGCCCCAATGGAGATTAATCCATCTCTGACCTGCTTAATAGCCATTGTAAATTTAAATTGGCTAATAAATTGGTTTCTACAGTTTTCTTTCCTAGGTAGAACAACCACAGTTTCTTTGGTCTTTTCTCATAGGTCACTGGAGGCATTCTTTCCCAGTCTTTTAAGCATCTTTACATTCTTCGGATTTGCCACTAAGTCTTTAGTTAATCAGCCTAGAGAAAGATTAGCATATACCACAAACAGTGCTTGGCTTGTGTATTTATGAGTCACACTTTACCTCAACTGTGAGGTTACATTTATATCTTCAGACAATTTGCTTCATTAAATAAAAGATCCAACTTGAGTTATAAAGACCCCAATGATTTCAATTCTCTGCTAGTTGTTGTGTACTATGTAGTTAGATCTACAGTGATTGCATTTGTGCTAAACATATAAGACTTCTTTTCCTGTCATTGTTCCCTAAAAGATAAATACTGTATAATAGCAACTTCTTCTCTCTCTCTCTCTCTCTCTCTCTCTCTCTCGGTCTCTCTCTCTCTCTCTCTCTGTCTCGTTATGTCTTTTTGAGACAGGGTCTCACTATGCAGTTCAGGCTGGCCTTGAGCTGGGCCGGGAATAGAGCTCAGTGGGGCCTGGGATGGAGCTCAGTGGGGCTGTGGAAGGAGCTCAGTGGGATGTGGATAGAGCTCAGTGGGGTTGGGGATGGAGCTTTTCAGTGGGGCCTTGGATGGAGGTCAGGTGGGCCAGGGATAGAGCTCAGTGGGACCAGGCATGCGGCTCAGTGGCACCCGGGTGGATCTCAGTGGGGCCAAGGATAGAGTTCAGTAGGGCCTGGCATGGAGCTCAGTGGGGTGTGGGTGGAGCTCTGTGGGGCCTGGGATGGAGCTTTTCAGTGGGGCCTGGGATGGAGATCAAGGGGGCCAGGGATTGAGCTCAGTCAGGCCGAGGATAGAGCTCAGTGAGGCCTGGCATGGAGCTCAGTGGGGTTGGATGGAGCTCAGTTGGGCCGGGCATAGATCTCAGTGGGGACGGGGATGGAGCTCAGTGGGGCCAGGGATGGAGCTCTGTGAGGCTGGGAAGGAAGTCAGTGATACTATTACTTACTTATAATATGTAATTTATAACTAAACACAAATTCTTTTATATTACTAGTACCCTACCAGATAAAATAGCAGTCAGAGAAAAAAAAAGACGTAAGGTTTAATCTTATCCAAAGTCTTACTTACTGACTGACTGACTTACTTAATCAATTTAGCACACTAGGGATCAGACCCAGGCAAACAGTGTACCACTGAGCTATATCCTCAGCACTATTTTTATGTATTTTTGACACATAGTCTTGCTAACTACAATCTTTGAATTTTTGATCATCTTGGCTCTGCTTCCCGAGTAGCTGTAATTATAGGAATGTATCACCACGCCATTATTTTTAAAGTTTTTGAGAGGTCTTAGTATGTTTCCCAGGCTGGCTTCAAACGCTTGGTGCTGTGACTTGTGTCTGGATGTCCCCCGAAGCCTTGTGCAGTCATAGATGAGGCTTTTTGAGAGGTGGCTGGATCTAGAGCCTGTGATGCTGGGACTGACTCACGGTGCAGCGCTGGGCCCAAGGGCGCTGGGATTAAGGGTGCGAGGGCTGCCTGTCCTGAGCAGCCTGGGTAATATGTAAGGAGCAGAACGATGCTGTTAAGGGCCCTTGTTCACTTGCTTTTGCTGGCTCCTGCTGGCCATGAACCGGTTCTCCTCTGTGACACCCCTCTGCCAAGCCACCCTGCCTTGGAACCAGCCCATTGCAGACTAACACCTCTACAAACTGGGAGCTAAATAAACCTTGCCTCTTTTAACTAATGCCTCTGCAATGAGAAAAGTAACTAAGAAACGTGGGCATGAGTGGTCCTCCCCTTCTTAGCCTCTCAAGTAGCTGAGGCTATCACATGTGCCACCATGCCCAGCTCTTCTCTCTTTACTAATGTGGACATTGTATAGGAGAGCTATTTAAAGTCCATGTTCTCCTGAGCAGGGTAGGTATACCACCCTTCTTTCCCTAAAGCATTGTAAAAGTCCAGCAAAGCCTCCTATGAAAGTAATCCTGTAATGTAGGGGTTATTCTTGAGCTTCTGACTAAATAACTTGTACACCTTGGCTTCTGTACAGTTCACATGGACAGCAGAACCCATGAGTCCCAGCATCACAGAACCTCAGGGCTGGAGGAGGCCTCAGAGATGACCCTGTCTAATCCCCATGTACTGCACGTGGGGGGCCTGGAGCCTGAGGAGAAATGCCCACCTGAAGGTATAAAGCAAAAGATGGAAAGCATTGGAGTACATCTCGTCTCCTGTTAGTAACTCAACAGGGTTTTCGTGAGTTCTGGCAAACTTCAATTGAAAAGCTAAAGCTGTTTCTGCCTCTCTCCTCAGTAATGTTTAGACTCCTAATTTAAAGTTTATACAAAGGTTAAAATTGGAACTATCAACCCAGGAGTTTCTCCTCCAAAAATTCCAGCAGGGGGCAGCAAACTTAAATACTGTGCGGATCCCAATGGTTAAAATGATTTTTTCAAAAATGCTTTTAAAATTCAAGAGAGAAAGTATTACCTCTAGTGTTGCCCACCACCACCTCCAGCAGTAATGGTTGCTAATATGTTTTAGTGCTTTACAATGTCCCAAGCACTGCGTAGATGCTGTATATTACTTCTGTCATTGAATCCTTACAAGAACGTGTCACTTACGAGCTGTTATCCCATTTTATAAGAGAAGAGAATTAGTAAGAAACTTTCCCAAGAACCTGTAGCTAAGAACCAAATAAAAGCCAGAATCCAGACCGAGGTCATCAGAACTATAAAGTCTTAAACACTTGTGCTGCCTGGGGTTGGCCGACTTGAGAATCAGAGTAGGGAGTGAAACAGTAAAAGACATTTTCTTATGGAATCATATGGAAACAGAATCTAAAGGCACAAGTTATGTTGTGGTCAGGGCTGGGGTTGGACCCAAGGCCTTGGGCATGCTAGCAGGTCTCCGCCATTGGGCTACGCCCTCAGGCCTGCTCATCAGTTTCTAAATTGCCAAAAGGAACTGCTGTCAAGGCCACCAGGACCCTCCATGTGGCTAAATCCAGGCGTGACTTGGTCCTCGGCCTCTCAGCAGCATCTGGTCCTGCTCCTCACCCACCCTTCCTCGGCCTCCAGGGCCTCACACTCAGATCTGTGCCAGACTCCCTGGCAGGTCCTTCTTGGTGTCTAGTGCTGACTCTGCCCCCGCTCTCGGAGCTCAGTGCTTGCCTTGTCTCCTCTTGGTCCGTCTCCCCACTTCTGGTCTCGTCCCGCACCCTGAGGACTCCAGAGTGGTACCGAAACGCAGACCTGTAGCTCAGATCCCTCTTCCCCGAAATCCAGACTCTCGGATCCAGCTGTGTACTGGTCACTGCCACCTTCACGTGACTTAACATGACCAGAAACAACCTTGGTACCATCTCCTGCTCTACACCAACGCCATTCTGACCTTTGCATCTATCGGGGGCAAATCCGTCTCTTACAGAGGGTCAAACCTTCATAGAGTGACCCTTGACCTCTGTCCTTAGGATGCCCTTTAGATTCACAGGGGAACCTTAAGGAAATAATTGGGTTTTATCTTCCGTATGTGTCCAATTCCAACCACTGTTTCCACCTCCTCTGCTACTCCTCTGGACTGAGTCTTCATCAAATGAATTACTGCAGTGAGTAACACCCGTGCCTTCCTGTGTTCTCGGTAAACCGGTAAGTGAGCTTTTCAAACAGCTAATCAGGTCACATTACTTCTCTTTCCGAACCCCGCACTGGGTCCTGACATGGAAGTAAGAGCCACAGGACTTGCAGTGACTTAAAAGGAGCTGAAAAATCTGGCTTCCAGCTGGATGTGATAGTGCAGGCCTGTAATCCCAGAACTCTAGGAGGCGGAAGCAGGAGAATTGCAAATTTGAGCCCAGTTTGGGCAAATTGGCAATTTATGATCCTGGCTCAAAAGAGAAGGGGTGGGGCTGGAGGTATAACTCCGTGTAAAGGCCCTGGGTTCCATCCCCAGTTCTGGGGTTTTGTTTTTTGGTTTTTCTTTTTGAGACAGGGTCTCACTATGCGGTTCAGGATGGCCTTGAGCTCACTTTGTAGCCCAGGTGGGTCTCGAACTCTCAGTGATCATCCTGCCTCAGCCTCCCAAGTGCTGGGATTACAGGCACGCACCACCATGCCCAGCATC
>PVLD010029351.1:0-18184 GCA_004027595.1 Dinomys branickii
ACTTTCCCACGTCTCGCCCCGGCAGCCTGGTCCGCCCTACCACATCTCCCCCGGCATCTCAGAGAAATACGCCCAGTTTAAACTTCCCAGCCGAGGTTCCGGCATTCACGCTCACCAAGTCTGTCTCGAGCTGGTGGTGTTTATTAAGGAGGTTCGCTCCCTTGCTGCTCACCCGGTCGCCATCTTCCTGAATTCCCCCGGTGGTTGTGGCTTTACTGATTGACCCCCCCAAAATTCCAAGCTTCAAAAGTGGTGAGAAAATAAGAATTCCTGTTGCTTAGGGCTCTTGTAAAAGTTAAATAACACAGAGTGCACCATGCTAATGCCTGTTGGGAAAAAAGCTTCAATAAATTCTATGCATTATCATTTTCATGAATAATTTCAAGTAGTTTTCTTTACCTTTTGTTCTTAAGACATTTGTTTTACTTGTACTGCTAGTTAATCCTAGATCACTGAGAACAATGTATCGTGTTATCATTTGTTTGTTTCCCATTTTGTAAGAATCTTTTTGGTCTATGGCTTTTCCTCTAAGTAACTGAGGAGAAGGACATTCTTTAGTTAATCCTTCAATGTATTGCCTTAGGCATAACCTAGCCTTGATTGTTGCCTTTGGGGGAGGAAGTCTAGCAGAAGCCTTGTGGACACTAAATGCTTTGCTGTGATATGCAGAAAGGAATGGTGACATGATGGCTATCTAGTCAAATCTCATGCCTATGGTTAATTGAGTTGTATTGTGCCTGCTAAAACAGTTGATATCCACCCATTAGCCCAGTTACCTCTTTTGTTTTTCTCAGTAAGAGATTACTGAAAATGCTATTCCAGGCTGCAGTCCAAGAGGCTGCAAGCCACCTGATCCCAGAATTTTGTCTCTCTTGTATTTCTTTTTCTGCTTTCTTTTGTATTCATCTGCAGGTACCTCGTTCTCCGGATCTGTTCACCTTGGACAGAAACGGATATAAGACCAGCAAATAACTACTTTGATATTAATGATACACAGTGTATTAACTGTTATTTTCTTATTATTTTGTTGCTGAATTTTGTCTATTTTTTCATAAAATAAAAAGGAATATTTCATTCTTATTTCTACTTTTCTGAATTTTTCAATTTTTTACCATGAAACATATTATATATAATCAAATCAATGCAATAATGACAATAAAAAACATAAAAAGCTAAAATACATTAACATATAAATAGCTTGATTAAGAAGACAATTATTTTATATATTTATTTATTTATTTATCTATAATTGATTCTAGTCTCCCATTTTCCTTTTTCTTTATTATCAGTTTGATTCTTTGTTATAATTATTATATCTTTTCCTTACTGAATCGCTTAGAATTTAGAAGTTTGTATTTACTGTTTATTTGCATCTTTTGCCATTTTTAACGAAATTGTTCCTGAGTTTCTCTCTCCCATTTAGAGAAAAACCAAATAGGCTTTCATTATAGACTTTATGTTACTAAATATTTTTTAGCTTTTGGTGGCAGATTTTCTAGATATGCAATATAACCCTAGAGATTGTACATAGCAATCTTTTTAAATGCTAAATATAGGATTGCTGCTTTTTAAAAATACTACTTTGTGGTCCAAAGTTTTAACAGCTGCTCTTGAATCTAATAAAAGTCCTAGATGTTCTGCTTGAATACAGTTTTTATAAGTTTTATACTTAGATATAACAGTCTGTCTAAAGAATTACCCTAATTTAAATACACCCTGTCTCAAAAAAGAAATCACCCAACTCAAAACAGTATTACAGCTCCTTTCTGTCTTTGGTTTACTAACTTGATTTTTAAATTTGACAGAAGAATTTTAACTGGAATCAGTTAAAATTAATTCTCTCTAGTCAAATATAAAATGAAAATAGGTATTCATGAGATTTTGCTTTTTCATATTTACTTAGTTTTTCTCCATCACTCTGGTAGATTGCAGCTATACCTGCTATTTAAATAAAATTTAGGGACTAATTATATGAGAGAAAGAGACCCAACATCTTCACTTTTGCATCTTGTATGTTTTTACTCCTTTGTTAATTTATTTGTCTATCTGGCTTCTTTTATTTTTGTTCATCATTCTTGCTTAATTGGTTCTATAAACAAATAGTTACTGTGAGACAGTCCAAATAAAAATGTAGCGCTTCTGCAGCTCCTGAAGCTTGCAATAGCTCCTTAAACTAATCTATTGCTGTCAAAGTGAAACATTTTCCTAAGAGTAAAAAAGGCCTAATGTTTTGTACTTTGGTTTAAAGAAGAGTTGCACTTGTGAATAAAGATTTAGGCAACTGTCTGACGAGAAGGAATTGCAACTGTGACTTACAAATACATATAGGTGGTTTCTCAGGCATCTAAATTGTATTGCTCAAGAAGCCTATTTGAAAGATGGCGTAAAACAAAAGGGTACCCCTTCTAAGAGGGGGGCAGGAAATACACATGATTAGTTGTTTAGGATGAATAAATCAAGCTAAAGTGAAAGTTCCTGAAAGAGGTTGCATAATGTTTAACAATGATCTAGTTTAATAAATCCACTCCTGAATGAGTTTTCCTTTACTGCTTCAGTGTGATGATTTCAGTTGCTTTTTAATATGGAATAGAGCGGTAAAGAATTTGATGCCATGCTAGGTGTGGTGGAACAGGCCTAGAACCCCAGCATAGGGGCCAGGGAGACTGAGGCAGAATGATTGCTAGGCTAGCCTGGGCTATGGAGTAAATTCAGGGTCAGCACTAACTACATAATAAGATCATGTCACAAACAAGCAAAACAAAACAGAAGGTACCAGGTATTACATTATTTTGCAAAAAGAGAGCAATCCACAGCCATGTAAATAAAAGTAATCAACTGTACATATTATTTTTTTCTCAAGCTTGAAGGGAACGAAAGCTGAAAATAATTCTGATAGATATATGCATTTCAGTATTATTAACAACATATTAAGAAGATGGAACAAAGTACATTTATCATAAAATTCTGACCTCATTATTTTCTTTGTAAAAACATGAAAAGTTTTTATGTTTTACTAAATAGATTAGTAACTTTCCTATCATTGGGATGGAACACCTGACTCCCACAATTTAAAGGAGGCATGATTTAGTTTCGTTCACAGTTTTGGGGGTCAGGGGCGAGAATATAATCTTCCGGGTCAGGACCTCAGTGATGAATGCAGCAACTCTGTGATCCAGCAATCTGCCACACACATGAAAATTTTGAAAGGATATTTTATATTTAAACCATAACAACAAATTATTAGTCAATGGCAGCGATTAATACTACTCTTAACTAGATCGGGATCAAATTCCTCTGATAAGTACAAGATCTCAATATTCCCGATTCTACAGAACTGAATGAGGGGCTAGCACTACCACGGGCACCTGGCACATAAAAAGGAGTTTGAGCAAAGACGTCCAGAAATGCTTTCATCCTCACGAGGCTGGGAAACCGATGAGGAGACGGTAAGGAGGACCCAAATCATCATGCTGGCCCTGAGCACTGTATAATCCTAAGACCCCCCCCCCCCCACTCCTAGCAGAATCCCTTAAATTCCATTATTTTCTACCAGCTGCTACATGTGCCAGATCCCTTTCTGTGCTGATGGCCCTTTCAGGTCCTGAGGCAATTCAAAATTATACAAAGAAAAAACTGTAGAATCTTAAAAGATTTTGTATTATTCTGTAGATCAACTAACGCATGATAGCTTCTGACCTAGCCTCATGTAAGAAAGAGATAAACAAACAAATAAACCCTCACCGTCTTGCTTAGCCCTGGTGACTTACTAGTCCTGTGTGTGACAGTTGTTTCATACAGAAAAGTTTTCACTTAACATTCAAGTTGATAGCCAGATAAATCTACTTTGCACCCAGAAACGACCTTGTAGAAGCATGCGTCTGACGGAGCCATGCCTCTGTTAACAGCTCTGAGGCAGCCCTGCCTATAAACAAGGTCCAAAATTCTTAGCATAGCCCCAGAGCCCCAGACCTCTTCTAGCCCATATCTTCTGTCACCCTTGCCTTTGAATTGTATTACCCAGCAACGCTATGAACATGGTATAGTCTCCTCAACTTAGTGGTCCTGTAAGTTCTGCTCCCTCTGCCTAAAACTTTATTCCTTCTCTCCCTCTTTCTTGGGAAGGGATGGGCAGTTCCAGTTCACCCAGAACATCTCCAGTGCCACTTCCTCTTCCCACTTCCCTCCCTCACCAATCTCATGCTCAGACCTCTAAGCTGCATTAGTTTGCCCTCCTTCCGCGTCCGCAAAGACCCTAGATCCTCTCTCCCACATGGCAGCTACATCTTTATCAGTGTGTCCAACTGAACTACAAGTGCCTTAAATACTAGGAGTTTATTTTCTTTATTGTTGAGTCTCAAAACCCAGAACTCTCCTTAATTCATGACACGGATTCAATAAACACCTACAAATGGGGGTAAGTAAATGAACAAATGACACACTGTCCAGTCATACCAGGCAAATCTGCCTGTCATCTCTTATTCCTTAAACTGTATCCCCAGTCACACCCCACATTCCCCATTGTTATTTCTGGTTCTGCTGCATTTGTGAAATTCTTGCAATGTCCTTCCCATTCTAGAAGATCATATCCTGCACAATTTTCTGTTCTTAAGTCTTGTAGTAGCAGTGTTACCTAAACACCAGTTTTCTTGAGCACATTTGACACCCTCTGATCCAGGGGCAGGCGCTTCAGTAGCTGCTTTTTCTCATTGTCATGAAAGACAACAAAGCAGATGCAAATTCCTTTCGATTTTCAGGGAGAATCTCTTTATCCTTAGGATCTGCGTAATGCAACTATCAACCCAGAAAATTCATATGTTTTCCATAGCTCAGTCTCGCTTTCTCTTGGGAAATGAAAGTCTACAGAACACATCAGAGAACTTCCTAACCTTTATAGCTATAAATAAGCTCGAATTTGAAGCATAACTAAACAGAATCACATAGACGAGTACTATAGTGGATGAAGCCAAGGACTCCTCTGTAATTTCTGTTGGCTCAAACCATAGAAGGTGACCTTGAAACTCAGGACTTTTATCTTATTCTGGAGACACCCAAGCTTTTATTTTTCTTAAAACCTTATCTGTACTCACTACAACCTGACAATACATCTAGAAGTATAGCAGGGCTATTTCTAAGACACCTGGAACATTTTATGTTGCTTCTGTTAATATCCCCCCTCCCATGAAACTCTACACACTAAGGCAAACAGGTATGTTGATCTTAGCTTTCGCAAACTGCTTGTCTTCTGTGAGTAGCATGGTGCTATTTCTTGGGAATTTAAATTTAAATTGGTTATGAAAATGAGACTGACTTTGCAAATTTGCCTCCTTGGACATAGACCTCAAGACTTACTAAAAAGCTCTTAAGTAGCAGGTCAAGGAAGCTCACTACAAGTCAGAAAAGCCCAAGAAAGTATTTGGAGTCAATGTGGCTTCTGAGTTACATCCACAAGGAGGGCACATTGTCCCCAGAACTGCCCAGGTGACCTGTGATTGTACCACAGCCAGGGTGCTCCTTCCTTGAGCTTCCCCCACCCAAGGCCATCAGTGCACACTTGACTTAGTGAGGAAAACATAAGATACTCAATTACATTTGAATTTCATAAAATAGTAAATAATTATTGTTAGTATAAATGTACCCTATTTAACACCTGAGACATACTTACTTTTAAAATGTATTTGCTCTCATTTCTGACATTCATATTTAAGTAAATATCCTGTATTATATGTGTCAAATCTACTTATGAAGAACAGTATAGGCCCTTTAGAATCATATGTATGGACCCCAGATGCACAGAGAATCTTTGACTTTTCTTTACCCTGCACTAGTAAGCACAAACTCTACTTTCCAAAGAATAGACTAAAGTGAAGAACATCTTCAATTTTAGGGCTTTCCCTACTTGTCATTAATGCTATCTTCTTATTTTAGAGAGATATTTTCCCCTACAGCTTAATAGCTCATCAAAAAGTATTTGAAAATTCATTAGACAAAGGCAAAACAAGATGAGTCTGAAAAATAGAGGGGACCTCCTGGTGCTTAGTAAAAATAGTACTCGTAAGCTTGAAAAACTTAAACTTAAGAAGCAATTCTCTCCAAAGATATCTTCATCGATTGATGTCCTCCCACACTGAAAAACATTACTGCATCAAGAATGTAGCTGTGCTGATCACATTTAAGGCTTCCTTGCAATTCCATCAGACTGAGGGTAGAAATACCAAGACTGAGCCAAGTCACAGCTCCTTGTGGCTGCACTTGATGGAACACTTCCAAAGACCCGGAGGGAGCCAGAGTGAGGCTGGCTGTGGGCCACCTCGACCCAATAACATGACACCTCCAGGGTTAAGTATTTTCCTACATATTGTCACCTTTCCGCCTGTGACTATTTGAACTATACCATAAGCTTGATGTAACATAAATTGCTTTCAAAAGTCTGTAAAGCAAAAGGGGAGGCTGAGCAGCCTCCGTCTGTACTGTCCATTACTGTCCCTAGCTACACTGGGTTCGTTTAGCTACCTAGGATTCTAAAATATAAGAAATCAGTTTTTCCCCTTTGTATAAAAGAGTTTCATCCTAGTGTTAAGAGAATTAAAATTCAAATGTATCTTTTAAAGGTGTAAGTGGTAAAGTCATTAACTCTCTCAAACGGAGGTAGTAGAGCAAAATAGAAGCTAATATTTTGACTTTCTCTGATGTGTCAGACAAGTCACTTGGCCTCTGTGTGTTTGTATGTGCTTATCTGTCACATGGGTTAATAATTGTACCTATTCCATAAAGATGTGAAAATTGCAGATAATGACGACAGGTAAAGCAGTTACAAGAGTCCCAGACAGCGTGAAGCCCTTAGCAGATGTTGTCTCTGAGCTTTCAGCACAAGCCACTTTATCAGCGGATGACTAACCAGGAGAGAATGAATGATAGAGTCACGCCGCTTTGGATGTGACCTAGTTCATATTCTACGGGAAGAGGGAAAATTGTGTTTGCAAATACAGAAAAGCATCTGAAAGTTTGCAGAAAAAAAAATAGTTCACCATGTTAACTTTGAGTCCTGGAGTCAGTTAGGGAGGAGTTAGGTAGAAGTCAAGCTCTACATAACTTCTAGATCATTTTAGATTTTCCAGCGAGACTTCTAATGTGTTGGTGTGATTTTTTAAAATGTGCCAGGATAGAGGTTTTGAAGTTTTCCGAGATGCCCATAGTCTAATTTTAGAATCATTGGTATTTCTTTCTACCTTGGGGTCTAGCCCGTGGAGCCAGCTGGCTGTCCTGCAGTGACGAAATGATAGAAGAGAAACAAAGTAAAGGAAGGGGGTCCTGAGGCGCGGGAGCAATTCACAGGTCAGTATTTTGGGGAAGAAGAGGGTGATGGGGGTGAAGATAACGCCCTACCCTCGCCAGTGCCATTGTGTGACGGAAAGCCTTCCTTCAACTCAGAATGGGGAAAGATCAAAGTGACTGCACAAAAGAACTCTGGAAGGCACCACACACACAAGTACAGAATCAACATCCTGAGCCACTCTGCTTGCCTCTGCACAAGGGTGCCTCTCCAGGAGTCAGGGTATCAGTCATGCCATGGGAAGAGTGGTCCCTAGCGGTGCCTACCCTAACTTACTCTGGGTCCTGCAGAAAAACCCTCATGTGGGATGTTCCCAGCATCTATAGGATGGTGGTGATGACATCAGGAGGAACCCATGCAATTGCCCTTGGTGGAAATATACAGAGCCCATTAAGAAATTACCAAGGCTTGGAGTTTCCTACTCCCTGCCAGTAGTATAGTCTGGATAGGTGAGCCTTGTCTGGGCCAGGTGCACCTCAGTGTACAGTAATAATCTCAGGTATGAATCAACCCTTCAAAGGTATCAGCCTTGCAGAATCATCCTAAACATTAATTAAATAATCTATGCACATGCTTAGAAGAGTGCCTAGTTCGTAGTGAACTCTCATTAATATTCTGTTAATTTTATTATCACAGTCCCTCTACTGGAGATGTTTAATGATTATGCTCTCATAACCCTTATGAAAAAGTAAACTAGTGAGTTTTTGTTAGTTTGTTTTTTGACCATGATTTTGACTCTAGCTTAATGAACCATTATGATCTACTGTTAAAAATAGAGAACGCTATGGTTTTACAACTGAAGAGAACATTTTAGAGAAGGTAGGATTTAGCTCTGAAACTAGGAGAAAATTTCTCTATGAATGAGAAGGAAGGGATTTGGGGGCCCAGAGCAACAGGTAATTGGGTCAGAGTCTTGGCAATACTATGATGAAGCCAGGAAATCCCAGATTGGAATATCAACTGAGAAACAGGATTTAAACTCTTAGGCACTCCACCCAGAGAGAAGGCTGGGGACAGCAGAAGTTAGCAAGGACACAGCTATGGCAGACAGAAGAGTGGGCATCCCCACTGGAGCCATCCAGATAAACAGAGATCAAAAGAAATTTCTGCTTTTTTCCCACCAGTAACACACCACAACTACACACACACACACACACGCACACCACAGCATAGATATATACCAGAAGTCTTCACAATGTATAGCAGATATTCATTATAGTTTGTCAATGGGACCAGGGTTTATTGTTCAATTGTAATATTTGGTTCTCAATAGTTAAGTGAGACTTAGGGAAATTTTACTCCATCATTTATACCTGAATCATATTAAATGGATGTGAATTCAAAACTGAGCATAGGCAGAGGTTGCTGGGAGTTGTCTTGGTGTGAGCTTCCATCCTACAACTCAGTGTGGTTCTTCATGGTTCTTCCAGGTTACCAGCAGAGAAACTCTCACAACTGCAAGTGCACCAGTGACATGTTTTTCCTTTTGGGTTCTGAAACATCTTCTAATTTTGGAGAAATAAAGTCTAAATGACTGAGAAAATTAAAGCAAGAGATTCCACAAAATAAAGTTAAAAATGAGAAAGAGAGAGAGAGGAGAGAGGAGAGAGAGAGAGAGAGAAAGAGACAGAGACAGAGAGAGAGGCCTTAGAAATACAAAGTTTTTCTAAATAAGAAAGAACAAGAAATGGGTTAATCTGTGTCCACAGAGTTAATAACTATTGATAAGTGAAGCCTCTGATGTAGAGTAGATAAAATTTTACAAGTGCTGCTGCGGATATAGTGAAAGGCTTGCACATCAAATTGTGAATTCACTCCAATGTCATTTGATGGTGATTCAGGCTAGGGGCAGAGTCAGTCAGCTTTGTGTCACTGCAACAGAGCACGTGACACAAGCAAGGAGGAGAGCCCTACGTGAGCTCATGGCTTCAGCCCGTGATGAGCTGGTGTCACTGCTTTTACACCAGAAACCTCCAGCCACAGGACACATCAATGGAAAGTTTCTCACCGCACAGCAGACAGGAACCAAATAGTTGGGGAAAATGCAGAAGGAAGGGACCAGGGATGAGGTGTGGTCCCCAAGATCAGGTGCCCCGATCTACTTCCTTCATCTAAATTGTCACTACCTCACAATGGTACCATCAAACTGTGCTTTCACAAATTGGTTCATCTACTGATGAAGCGAGGGCCCTCCTGATCCATTCACCCTCAGAAAACCCCAACTCTGAACACATGAGACTTTTGGGGGACACTTTCAATCTACACCAGAGCAGGGAGAAAGTGGTTTAAGAGAAAAGCTGGACCTCAAGGTGTGCATCAGAAGTGGAGAACTGGAAAGAGCAGCCAGTGTGAGGAAACCACGAGGGTGGGGCCCTGGGTTCCCTGCGGGGGGATGGCCAGCTTTAGAAAGAACTTAGCTTCAGCAAGTACCTCAGGCCCTGAACTGGACACATTTGAAGAAATGCTCTGAGTTCTGGGATCTTCTCTTCTACACCACATTCTTTTCTTGAGCACAGTTTGGTTTCCTCTTCAACCTTTGAATTATGGCCTGTTACTGCTTAATAGGATGGGTCACTACTGTCCTGTTCTCCCGGTGACCATGGTTCACATCAGTGGGGAAACAAGAACAAATATTCAAACAAGAGGAGACACGGTCAAACAGCAGCTTTCTGTGACCACTTGTCCATGTTGGCCGTGTGTTTATCTGGCCTCATCTTAATTAGAAGCACCGTTTGGGGAGAATTGTCGGGAGGCAGCACTCAGCCACCTGGGTGCTGCGTGCCTCAGCATGTCCTTGGAGACATCAACAGCAGCCTCTGCTTCTTGGGTCACTTTCTCTCTGTGTCTGCTCAGACTGTTTAGTTTTTCGGTACCGGGAATCGAGCCTCATCATTTTTGCTTCCCATTTCTTCAACATTTCTTCTGGGGAAAGTAAAGGGAGGGGATTCAGAGCATTTCAGAGTATCCTGGGGACTAAAGAGAATGCCTAAAATTACCCTGCTCCCTTCTAGGCCATTTCTGAGATCTCCACATTTGGGAGACTTTTTCTTTTATCTGTGTCTCAAACTGCTGACCAGAGGTGACCTGTTGAATACGGCTACAGGCAAACAGCCTGCTTTTTTTTAGTTCTCAGAATTCTATAGGGTGTCCTGCGCACTACTGATTGTTCCAGAAAAGGGGTGGCAATAACGAGATTGTGCAATAACACTTGGACGGAAAATCAGTGATGTGATACATATCAAATAGTTACAAGAGTGAAGATCTGTAGGGAGGGTACAGATGAACGCTGAGTCATCATGTGGAAATAATAGCATTGAAACAAAATAAGCAGCAGAATGTTAGATTATGACACTTATGTAAATATCTAGACACTCAACTAAGTTTGACAATATATTTGCAGATAAAGAATTAAATTATGAACTAGATAAACGTAAACCCTTAATATTGTCTATCTCTGAGGAAAATACACCTTTAAAAGGTATTTAAAAGTTTACTGTATATATAAAAATAATGTAAGTTACATGATAATGAACTAAAATTATCCAGAGCATATTATTTACACTTGACATATCATTTATCTAAGAAACTTAAAAAAAAATCTTCAGATAAAATAGTAAGTACTGGTGAAGTACTTCAACAAGGTAAAATCAACTAATTAAAAATTAATCAAGTTCCTCGACACCAGCAACAACAAATAGAAAATGTAAGAGCAAATGAGATGCTATTTACAATGCTGCCGAGAGCTTTGTCGGTCTAAGCACATGTGAAGTTACATACGAGTAACCAACTAACATCAACTAGGCTCTGCCTCACAAAGCTGAGACGCAAACTGTGAATATTGGCTGTGATGGAGTTCTTAGTGCTTGAGAAAAGACCCTCGTCCTAGGTGAGTAGATCAGTGAATGGTGTGGCTCAAAGACACAGCACATTCTAAATGGCAGGAAGCACAAGCCTCTTGATTACGCAGAAGGAAGCTGGGGTCAGAGGATTAAGGTGCTTGGTCAAGAGCTCAACGTCGTTGAGGATGTTCTACTAATTCATAAGACATAATAAGGATTGAAGTCTTGGAGAGAAATGGAAAACAAGAGAAATTCATCGTGTAGTAACTCACCTTTAAGTGAAGAAATACCCATGAAAAATATCCACGAAAAATTCCAAGTATGAAAGGAAAATTGAGATACAGAAGTTATCATGTTGCAAATTCAGAGAAAAACTAGAAACCATTTAAAATATTGGCCTAGACATTAATGATACCCATGGAATGTTTAGAAAGGGTGGTTAGCTAGTATTAAAGAGACAATTTAATATAGAATTATTTTTCACCAGAAAAAATTGCACTTGCTTTAAAATGTGGAGTTGATCTATAGCAAAGATTCACTTTAAATATCTACAGCATATCCAACTGAAAACGTTAAGTTTAGAAGACATACAGCATGATAGAATTTATGAATCAAAATCTCTGTAAAATTCTCTACATCATATAAAATATCTGTATGTGTAAGTGCACATATAGATACTAAGCAACTGATAACAAAAATCTCTGCAAAAGGAAATAGACTTGAGAGTGAAGTTCAAATATTACAAAAGGGGATGTTCATTTTACTTCTACATATGAATACTTTAATACCATTTTAGTTTTTATAATGAAAATTCAAATATTTCTCCTAAAGTTTAAAAATATATGGCTAGATTCTACTTTAAAAATAACTGGAAGATTTTTCACCATTCCACTTTCCCACCGGATTTTCCTGTCCAGTCAGCTAGGCACTCCAAGTTTATTGTCTTGGGAAAGTGGAGAAGGCAAGGGGAAAGACGGGAAAACCTTAGCTTTGGAATAGCAAATGCCAAAGCCGTAGTAGAATAGCAAATACTTTTGGGAACAAACAGCGCATCTCACCTCAGTTATAAAAAGAGTTCCCTGAAGTGAGAAGTAGCCGAAAGAGGGCGGCATTGAGCGAGGCGTGTTGAGGAAGACAAGCCAGTGTGGCTAGGAGCAAGGCAACTCCTTGGAGCATTGTCCTCTCTAGAATACAATCAGTACACAGAGGCCGCCCTTGACCTTTCGCTCAGCCAGCGCTCCCAGTCTCAGAACCCAAACGCACAAGCAACGCCTGCCTGCCTCTCACCCAAGAATTGTTTTCATGTCTGTACCAGCAAGTACTCCTCAATTTCCTGTACTGCAAATAAAATCAAACCATTAAAAACTAGAATTTTTCTTTTAAAATAAATAGCACACAAAAAATAAGTGTTTGGGCTCTGGGACAAAAAGGAGACTAATTATCATATCAGCCTACATAGAATTTGAAACAAAAAGATAATAACGACAATATGGTAAGATGGAAGAGTATTTAACTGAAAGACAAGCCATAAAAATGTGCAAATCATTGTTTTTCACGGAAAAAGTAACAAAGCTTCAAAAAACATGAGGTAGCATGCACAATTGTATGGAGAAACTGACCAAGTTTATAATCATAGAAAGACATTTCAGCCTGTACTAGAAATGGACCGATAAGACATAAAATTAATAAAGATACAAATATCCTTAAATTGACAATTTTATGTGAAGTTAAAAATACACTCAAATGAAATTAAAGAGCTTGATTAGTTGTGTCTATTTATCTGAACCCAATAAAAAATAGACAGCTTCCTCAAGTATGTGCAGTACACAGTTGTTATCTGTAGTCATCCGCCTGTACAATAGGGCACCAGAAATTTTTGGTCCTGTGTATGATAGAATCCCATTGTTCAGCACCCCCACCTACCCCACTCAACTCTCCCCAACCTCTGTAACTACTACACTATTCTCAACTTCTGTGACAGCAACTCCTTCCTATTGCTTATAGTAGTGAGATCGTGTGATACTGTCTGTGTCTGGCTTCTTTCTTTGTAATTCCCTCTAGTTCTATCCATGTAGTGCGGATGGCAAGACTGCGTTCTCCTTTATGGTCCATCACATATATATACTGCATCCTATTTATGCATTTATTAGTTAACAAACACTAAGGTTATTCCTCTGAGCTTCTGTGACTAGTGCCAAAATGAATACAGGAATGCAGATGTCTCCCTGTCCAATACAATTAATTTGCTTTGAGTGTATACCTAGGAGTGTGATTGCTAGATGATGCTTTATTTTCATTTTTTATGGAGTCTCCGCACTTTTTGGTACATTGTTTTATATTTCCAGCAAAACTGAAATTTTTTCCTCTTTCTCCACATCATTTTTAGCACTTATTTTTTTCAGTTCTTTTGATAATAGCCATTTTTCCTGGAAATTTTACCGTAAAGGGATTTGATTTTTATCCAGTTCCTTTTTCTGTATCTACAGTTATGATCATATGGCTTTTGGTTTGCCTTCAATGGATGTATTGTATCATGTTTATTGATTTGCATACATGGAGGAGCCATCCTTGCAACCCCAAGATAAACTCCATGTAAACATGGTGAATAACCTTTTAAAGCGATGATTCACTGGCTGGTTTGCAGTAGTTTGTTGAGGATTTTTGCCTGAGTTCATTAAGAGCATGGCTTGCAATTTTCTTTTATTTTTTTTGCTATTCCTTCATCTGATATTGATATCCAGGTAATGCTATCCTTCTAGAATGTGTTTGGAAGAATTTATCATTCTTCTATTCTTTTTGGTATAACCTGAGAATTGGTGTTATTTCTCCTGTAAATGTTTGGTAGAATTCAGCAATGAGCCAGGATTTTCTGGGCTTTTCTTCAAGGGGAGCCTCTGATTCAGTCTCACTACTTGCCATTGGTCTGTTCATGTTTTCTATTTCTTCGTGATTCAGTCTTCATAATGTTTATATGACTGAACACAGGTCCATCTTACAGGTTATCAGATTTGTTGGCTTTTAGTTATTCATAAAAATCTAATAGTCTGTATTTTTGTGGTATCAGCTGTAGTGTGATTGTTGAGTCTCTTCTCCTGGTTACACTACATAAGGATTCATCTATTTTGTCTACCTTTGAAGAACAAGCCGCTTATTTTCTTAATTTTAAAGTTTTTATCTCCATTTCATTATGACTGCTCTGATTTTGATTATTTCTTTCCTTCTATCAAATTTGGACTTGTCTTTTCTTGTTTTCCTAGTTACTTGAAATATAAGCATAGGTTGTTTTAAATTTTTCTACATTTTTGATAGGAGCATTGATTGCTATAAATTTCTCTTTATTAGGCTGAGCTTGAACTAGTTTCATTTCACTTGAAGTCTTAAGTGAGGTCTTAGTTTCCTGAGAGTTTTTGTTGGATTTTTTTTTTTTTTTTTTTGAGACAGGGTTTCACTACACAGTTTAGGCCAGCCTTGAGCTTACTTTGTAGCCCAGACTGCTCTTGAACTCTCAACAATCCTCCTGCCTCAGACTCCCGAGTGCTGGGATTACAGACATGCACCACCACACCCAGCTTTGTTGGATTTGTTTTTGTTTGAAGTACTTGAGATTGAACCTAGGGTCTTTAAGATAGTCAAGGGATCTGCCACTGAGCTGTATCCCCAGCCCTTTGTTCATTGTGAGACAAGGTCAGGCTACATTGCCCAGGTTTGCCTCACATTTGTCATTTTCCTGCTTCACCTCCTGAATAACTGGGATTGCAAAGCATTTCAACAAGCACAAATGTGGTGCATGCTTGTAATCCCAGTTATTCAAGAGGCAAAGCAGGAGAATTACAAGTGTGGTAGTCTTCCTAATCTGACTTTGTACCTGCCTTTCTAGAAATCCTAAGCAGGCTGCTCATTTTCTCTGAGCTTTCAGTAACTTCAACTATTTTAGCACTGGATGGCACTTGGGTTCACATTTTTTTGGAGTCTGCTATTGGTGTGTTTTCACTGTTTCAGTACTAGTGGGCAACCCAAGTCCAGGTTTGTCTGTAATACATTGTTGATATGTTGTTCACAAGAACGTGGACATACATGGAAAGAGTACTTTGACCTCCAGTCCTCCCACTGGGGTGAGGGTGGCCCCAACACTTTCTTAATGTTTACCACCCTTTGACCAGCACTATAGGGTTCTTTCTGTTTCCAGTAGATTCAGTGTAGAATGAATTATCCCAAGCTTCTCTCACAGCTGTGCCCACAAATCTTTTGCTCACAAACCTTCAAGTGCATGGCAACATTGGGGTATGACCAAAGCCCACACTGCTATGGGCTGCCTCTTGAAGAGTCAGAGTTACTTTTTAATGTTTCTACAACCAGCCACAGATGAAGACTAGCTAGAAATCCAGTAGACCATGGTATGGGTCTTCCCCTGGATCTGGACTTATTCCAGGAGCTTCACCTGTACTCAGCCTCAGGTGTGGGGATTGAGATGTGCTCATTGTTAGGTTTCATCATGCAGGATGAAAGGACCATGTCTTGCGATAACTATCCTATCCTACCACCAGTGAATGGGCTCTTACACCACTCTATGCTGCCTGAATGTGGAGTGGTGCTGGTGAAGGTGGACTAGGGTTATCAGTGGGGTTACCTGAATCTCATAGCAGCCCAGACTTGCATAATCTCAGGGATCCACTGAGGCCCATGCTGTAGCTAGCAGTTCTTCAGGCATACTCATGTATTTGTTCTGCTGGATCACAGGTCTTGCTGGGTGCCAGAGAAGAGCTATAGCACTATCTTGAACAGAAAGAACTGAGCTCTGATCTGGTGAAAGCTGTACTGCCTTAAATTATGGGACAGTCTTCAAAGTGAGAGCTATATCCCCTTGACCACCACAGCAGATGCTAACCTGGTCACACCAAGTCACACAGCCGCAGGAGTTTGCAAAACCTTGATGGTACTAATGGGGAGAACATGTATGTCCCTGGCACACTTTGAGGCTGGAAATGATGTCTATTGAAATTAGAGTGTGTTCCACCCATATATAGGTCTCTGCCTGATGTTGAGATGGTCTAGGTAATAGCTCTCATCTCAGAAGGCCTGGCACCTGGGCCCAGACAGCCATGTTCTCCAGTGGATGGAGTCTTGCTCCTGGCTCTTCTCATGGAGCAGTGGTAGTAGAGACCTTCAGCTGCCTGCTGTAACATGGTTCCAGAGGCTCAGTCTAAAAGTATTGCCTTGGGAGTTGGTATCATGAGATTTTGCTCAAAATTGTATTGTATTTTGCTCAAAACAGTCCTGGTACTTGGTTTTCAGTCATAGGCATGAATATACCCGTCTCTCCCTCCCCTAAGTGGAAGTCTTCCCTCTCCATGATCCACTTGTTGGAATTTATAGGGGGTTATGGAGATAGCTCTTTCCTTCTGGTCTTCTTCAACTGGTCTTTTTGTTTTGTTGCCCTAAAAGTAGGCGTATGACTTTTCACCTGACTGTCGCAGTGTTTGGGAATGTAGTTTGGTGCCACAACATCTGCTCAAGTTGCGGTGCTTTTAGGGAAAAGGTCACCAGAGGGTCCCATTTAACTGGTGTTTTCTTCCACCTAAATTATTTAAATGTCAATGTAACATGAGTTCCATAGACTTAATCTCCACGTGACTCTATAACAATTATGAGCCTAGCTATGTAGGCTAATGAAGTAGCTGAAATCCAGTTAAAAATTTCAGATTTACTCTTAAGATTAAGAGTAAAATCTACTATAATTTCATATAAGGAAGCAATCAGAACAAATTCTCTAGAAGTAAATATAAAACTGGAATCAAAGCGGAAGCTTTCTCTGTGTTAAGTTTGTAAATATTAGCTGGTCTACTGTCTTAAAACAGAAGTTGTCATCCATTTTACTGCATGTATGTTCTAGCCCTCTTCTAATAAGCATCAGAAGTGGAACATAACAGAAAGACTACTTAGCAATTATAGGCAGTATTCTAAACTTTTGTAAATGTTGGTGATTTTCTTTTAGTCATTTGTTGCTGTGCATTATACTGTAAACTCGTTCAACTTTGCTTGATGTGTCATCAATGCTTGATTCAAGATTTTCTTCTTGATGACTTTGCTTTTAAATATCAGATATAATCTAGAAGATATAGAGGGAAAAGTCTTCATATTTCACAGATATAATCTTCGATTTAAATGTCAGAAAGTAGTGAGACACCTATGAAATACTGATGCATTTTCATTGCTAAATAGCCAGTTTTACACATGCTAATACTACAAGAATTAACCATAGCTAAGGAGGGAAAAGATCTCAGAAATAAAAATCAGGAAACTCACTCTGCATTTTCTGGGAAGGGCCTGTCAGCAGTTAATGAGAACAAAATAAAGAATCCCATAGCACAAGGAAGGCAATGGAAAGCTAAGGTGAATTTCATAATACTGAGAAAGCGAGGTGGGAGACTTCCGGGAAGATGGCGACCGGGTAGGCAGCTGAGAGAGAACCTCCCAGAGGATTACCACCCAAACAATGAAATATAACAATATGAAGACAGAAATAAGGACTTCCGGGAAGAAGACGACCAGCCGAGAGAGCGAGTGTGGAGGGAAGAACGGCTTCAGCTCCTGAACCCGACAGAGAACGCGCTACTGGGACAAACTGCACCAAACCGAGCAGCGCTCCGGGATCCCGCTCAGAACCCCACCCCGCAGCCAGTGCTGTGCGAACTGGAGCAACAGGGACCGGCCGGCGGGATTTCTGAGTCGGGGAAAATCTCCATCCAGGGAAAAACATCTGAACGGCACTCCTGTCTCCACGATCACAGGGTGAGTTAAGTGCGCACTCTAACCAGCTTTTTCCTGAATCGGGAAGAAGCTCAGCCCAGCGAGAGACATCAAAGCAGCTTCAAGGACTGCGGGATCTCCCGGGTGG
This sequence comes from Dinomys branickii, assembly GCA_004027595.1. NCBI lineage: Eukaryota > Metazoa > Chordata > Mammalia > Rodentia > Dinomyidae > Dinomys > Dinomys branickii. The sequence continues at coordinate 18,065 of PVLD010029351.1, forward strand.
GAAGACCTACTTAGGCGCCCCAACGGGTTTTGTGAGGGGGGAAGGAGCTCCACCCAGGGAGGAAAACCTGAGTGGCCTATCTGCAAGAATCCTGGGGTGGCGAGCTGTTTATTTGCCCCG
>PVLD010029352.1:0-18181 GCA_004027595.1 Dinomys branickii
TATATATATATATATATATATATATTCTTCTCCCTTCCTTCTTTTCCTCTTTCTCCCATCCCAGTTGTTCTTTCCTTTTGAGCAGTTTTTTTCCCTTTCACAATGTCTATTGTACCTTTTGTATCTTACTTACTCTTTCAGTTTCTTATACTAGTGAGACAATATGATGTTTACACATGCAATTCTGGTTTATTTCACTTATAGGTATGGTCTCTAATCCATCCATTTACCTATGAAAACCTCAAGTTTGTCCTTCTTTAAAGCTGAGTAGTATTCCATAATATAAAAATGCCACATATTTTTATCCTGAATGAGTCCTTTAAATGCTCTGAAATTAAGTCACTTTGCATAAAAAGATAACTGCTATTTATTGAAGGAAGACTGCTCAAAGTATTTTTTCCATACATCATCTTATAAAGTATCCCTAGGCTTAGATTTAGGGCAGATATCATATTGTATAAACTATTTTCAGTTGAGGAAACTAAGAGACAAGGAAGTGACTTACTTAAGACTGCACAGCTCATCAGAAGTGGAGTCCAGATTGAAGCACAGGTACTCTGACTCCCATACACCCACAATAATTGCTAAATGATGCTTTCCACTCTAAAGGCAGGGCATTGGACACCTGGTTTGTTAACCTGGATGTGTGGCCCATGCAAGGGACATTTCCCTTCTCTGATTTCCCTAATTAAAATCTACAAACCAAAGTTTTATCAAATAGAATTTTTTTCTCTGATTTTGTATTGGGTGAAATATAAATTCCTTAACATCTGCATTTGCCACTCTGGTTCTTTGTCTAGGGGCAATGGGCTTTATGTCAAATCTTACATTTTCCAAACACTTTCATGTATATGTTCATATTTGACCATAACAAATTTTATAAATGCAAACCTAGTAAAGGCAGTTCATGGTATTCAACATTTGGCTAAGATGTTATTTTATCGACATTTCTTGACACTAAATATAAAGATTCTTCATCGATGTAGGTCTATTAAATTCAAATGTATATAATATTAGACAATGCTAACTCAAATGTATATATTGTTAGACAATGTAATATTTTATATAAGATAGAGTATTCAGAAACATCTCTGAGTAAGTAGAGAGGATATTCAAACTGAGCCTTAAATCTTCAGTAGAAGCCAAAAGTGTAAATGTCAAAGCAATGAGTTATTACAAATAAAAGAGCAACAAGAACAAGAATCTACCAAGTAGAGTCAACTTTATATCGGAGAAATAAAAAAAGAAAAGGAAAAGAAAACTATCGGGACTGTATCAGGGTAAACTAGAAAAGGAGTGAGAAGAATTTGAGAGAATACTGGAGTTAGGTAGTAGAGGACCTGGATGGACATCACAAGAAATTTGGAAATTAGTTCAGCTTCTACAGAAAGGCATTGAGAGGTTCAACACAGGAGGAAGGCTGTGATCTGATTCATTCAAAAAAGGAAGGAGATTAGTCGCAAGGAAGCAAGAGGAGAAGCAGGAAGCCCAGTTCCTTGGCCAGCTACTCGGCCACCCTGACTGTAGCCAAGGAAGGCCTGGTCTGAGAGAGCGACGATGGAAACAGCAGGAGCCAGTCTTCATTCTGAACTGGTCTTGGTCCCGGAAAACATGTGCCACTCTTCCCGCCTCGCACTGATCCAACGCTCAACCTGCGTTTCCATGTCCCCTTTCCTCCTTATTTGGACTTGTTCTTAGTTGTGCAGCTCTCTGATTCTATGACCCCTCGATGGTCAGGCTGCATCTGGACGGGATAGAAGTGCCTTTTCCAACCCTGTCAGGTAAACTGTGGATCCTAGCAGACTTCTCTGACTCCACCCCCCAATTCTGACCCACCAGCCGAAGCTATGTGCACCTTATTTGAGGGGCTGAATAAAGCTAAACTATGAAGGCAGCGACTGGCACTCAGCTCTCGGCACACCTCACGTGTTCGAGGACCACAGAAAAACAGCTGTGATTGCACTAGAGTTTACACACCTTCTCTTCTTCAGTGTGCTTCAGCATTATCACTACACCTCTACTGACCCTGCACATTCACACTGGCTTTTCCACCTAAGCTATGTGTAAATATAAACTCTCTGGAAGCGGTCCGATCACTTTAGAATGTGGGCTGCCTTTGATTTAGTATAGGCATGGAACATTCCATTTCGACGCTAGCTAATATTTACTTTGATGGCTTATATATTTCACCAGCTCACTCTTTTGTTTTTCTTTGAAAAAGAAGATATTTTGTATGTCAACAGCTTACTGTTTACAGAACGAAACCTGACAGTTATGATTAATGAGGTAAAGTCTCCATGCTCCAGGGTTGGCAGTAATGGATCACATTTTCCAGTTGTGAAAGTTTTCCTCCTGCAGGCAGTTAAAGAAATGTGTTTCCTGAATGTCTTCTCTTGCTTTGATCTTTGCCCAACTCTCATCCCAATACCAAACAGCAGGAGTGTTCCGCTCAGCTTGCAAAATGTATGCTTTGCTGGCCACCACACTGGGCCTCTGACATTTTCCACAAGATCCCACTACAGACAGACTTGGAAAGAACAGGAAACTTGAACGTGTCTTTGTCTATGCATCTGGTGGCAGTTGCATCCAGCCCAATCTCTCTTTTCCTTGCCTTTCTTTTCTCTCCTCTCTTTATTGCTCAGGCTTATTGTTAGGAGCACGAGAAATAGAAACAAAACTCACACCATGCCTCTGTCACTATTAGCTGGGGGGATCCAAGAAGTTGTGTGACCTCTCCAATCCTCAGTTTCTTGCGCCATAGAGTTGGAGGGGAACATGATGCTTTGCACGTTTCTGTGCAGATTTGCTATTGCACTGCGTGGAGAGCACTGAGTCACACTACACAGGAGGCTCACTATGCCCATGTAATGTGCTAAGATGAAGCTGGCCAGGAAAATTCCTTTAAGAAGGGTTACTTTGCGGGTTCTTCTGTTGCAGAGAAAAAGATAGTGCTACAAAATAAGCCTTAGACAGCCCATGCATTTCCTCTGAACCAGTCTTCACTTTCAACTTCAAGAAGGCTCCTCAGGAGCCAGAGATGTACTCGTTCCTACTCATGTAAGAGAAGGTCTTATGCATGTGTTTAGACCACCAGCAGTCTCTCTGCATGTGAACCAAGAGAATGAAGGCTGCAGCAGGAATACCAGCTGAAAGCTGCACTCCTGCTTCATTCTCAGAAGCTAGTAAGGAATATTTACTTTATGCTTTGAGCATAGGGTGCTATACATCAAGGAACTCCAAAATTTCAGTATTTAGACAGCTACCATGATCGAATTCACAGGACTGACAATAAGGCTACCAAAGTGGGAGAAAATATGGATATTAATTTATACTATTGATTGAGCACCAACTGCATATAAGCACCTGGCGACCCAGGAAAAGTGTGATATTTGGATTCATATAACTAAAGGGCAGACCTCAATTATGTTGATAATCTCTTTATGGACTCAGTGTAGGAAGCATTATGTGACAACATGAACCTCTTTTAACAAACCCAGATTCTCAGTGTATGGTGTGCTGTCCTAACCACCCAGTAACTCTCTGGAGTCTAAAGTCATGTGTTCACCAGGGCTGGTCACTTGAATGAATCCACACCCAGTTTCAGCTCTGGTACAAGTGGCTCTCAGTGAGAGTACCTGGGGATATTTACATGGAGCTTTGCAAAGCTCTTGAAGTGAGGAGGAAGCTTGCCAATTTTGTAAATTGCTGGCTTCCCTTCCTACATCCGCTATGTGAGCTGCCAAGGAAGAAGCTGTCTTGATGGGCTGAGGACTCAGGACAAGGCAGCAAGCTCCTCCGATGCAATCCCAGGGAACACTTGAATCTGCGCTCTCTGGCTCAGGAGCACAGTCTGGCCCAGGGACTGCTAATGCGTGTGTGTGTAATTAGCCACAAATATAAGGAACAAAGAAGGATGTTTCTTTTCCAAATTAAAGACATCTTAGTTACTTGAAAACTTCAAAAATAGAACCATTTTTAACTGTTTGGCTCGAACAAAAACTCATTCAGTCTGAGAAATTGGCAAAGGGCATACTAATGATACACATTCAACCCATAATCACATTTTCCATAAACCCTCAAATTTCCAAGCCTTTCACCATTAAAAAAATGAAAGACTTGCAGTGAAAAGTCTGGACAGACAGCCTACAATAACAGCATAATATTAACAGGATATAGGGTTTACTGGGCTTTCCCATTTCCTCTGTAAAAATTTTACCATTACCAAAGCAAGCAGCCAACATTCCTGCCTTTAAATCATTATGTAAAGGATAAAGACTATTTTTCAAAGGAAATATCAACAAATTTCACTCAACAAATATTTATGGAATATTCACTATGTATAACTACTGTGCTAGACTCGAAAGGTAATAACAGTAAAAGCAATAACATAGGTAACATGTTATACTGTCTACGATATGGCAGGAGTGCCATTCTAGCACTGCCATATATATTAAACACGGGTAACCCACTGTGACAAGCTTTTACAAGATCTACTTAAAACTACTCAACTCCTTGCCTAGAATGTCAGCTGTCAGCTATGCTGAACCTTCACTACCCCCCTCCTTGGCTACCACAAATCTCTGTGACCGGCCTTTGCAGTCCAGCTCTATCTGTCCTCTAGTGAAACTATAATACAGGAAAGAGCCTGACACCTTCTAATCAAGGTTCAGGCGCAGTTAGGGTTATTCTTCAGTGATCCCAGGAGTTAAATAGCACAAGCTTTGGACTGGACTGAGAAAGAGCTAAGAGTAAATCAGTAGAAGGCTCATGTTTCCAGGGTTGAGCCTGCCACCCTGAGAATGAAACAAGATTTCCACACCCTGTTAACCTCTGACAGGCTGACGCAGCAGTGAGACCAGACTTGTAGTTGCATCCCTAGCTGGGGGCTTTACCCTGGGAGCTACAGAGTCGGAGAACAGGAGAGCCAGAAACAGCCTTTAAACAGGGAGAAGCCAATGTTGAAACAGGGAAACAAACGCTCTTGAGATTGCGTAACATTTAGATGTTAAGTGTCAGAAGAGAGGGCTGGGAGTATAGCTCAGAGGCAGAGCATGTGCCCAGCCTAAACACGTCCCTGGGTTCAGTCTCCACCATCATGGGAAAAGGAGAAAAAAGAAAATTATTCTCTTCACCTAATGGCAACCAGCTTCCTGAGTCCTCCCTGAAACCCAGCAGCCTGCCCCGTCAGATAACTCAGACTTAACATGTAGCACATGGTTGAATTTTTCAAATCATGGGCACTCACTTTTCTCCAGGGAAGTTCATCCATTCATTGGGGAATTCAAGGCACGAGAAATGGTTTCATATTATATAATAAATTTATTTTAATGGACACATAAAAATACAGAACTTGTACATATTTATGGGGTGCTATGTAATGCTTTGACACATACATGCATTCCATAATGCTGAAATCTGATTAAACATACCTATTTCATTACTCAATATTCATTCGTGGTGAAAGCATTCAGAGTTCTTTCTTCTAACTCTCTGAAATGTACTGTAAAGTATTGTTACCTACAGTGAGCTAGTGTGCAACAGCACACCAAAACCCCATGTTCCCATGACTTGCCGACCCACTCCTGCTCTCCCTGTTCTCTGTAACTACAGTCTCGTCTCAGTATCTGTAAACCAACTTGTTCAAATTCCAATAGGAGTGAGCCCCCTCCCTTCTCTTTCTTTGCCCACCTTTACTTAATCCCACGGCCTTGGGTCCCACCCACACTGTTATGGACAGCAGGGCTGCCCCACCTTTCGTGGCTGGTTGTATTCCATGGTGGGCACACCGCTTGTTTCCAGTTCTTAGCTACTGTGAACCCTGACCCAGTAAGCACACGCAAGCAGGTCTCCCTCCATCCTGAATTCACTTCCTTTGGATCTATCCCTAGTAGTGAGATTGCTGGATCATGTGATTGCTTTCATTGTTTTGGGGAAACTTCCTACTGCTTTCCATGATGGCTGCACTAGTCTACGTTCTCACGAGCAATGTGTAGTTTCCCTTTTCTCTACATCTTATCTTTTAATAATACCCATGCTTACTAGGCTGAGGTTATAGTTCACTGTGGCTTTTATTTGCATTACCATAACAGTTAGTGATGTTTAGCATTTTTTCACATACCTGTCTGCCATTTTTAATTTTCAACAAATGTCTCTGTAGTTCTATGGGTCATTTTTAATTCCATCATTCATTCATTCGTTTGCTTTGCTATTGGGCTTTTGGGGTTCCTTATATATTTTCGATATTAACCCCTGTCAGATACACAGTTTGCAAATACTTTTTCCGTTCTGTAGGCTGCCTCTTCACTCCTTGTTTCCTTTGTTGAGTACCAGTAGTTCATAGTCTGATGTTTTATTTTTGCCTTTGTTTCCTGATTTAAATGCCTTACCAAAAAATTTTTTTAAAAACTTGCCCATTCCAATATCCTCAAATAGTTTCCAGGTTTTTTTTCTTGTAGTTTCATAGTATCAGGTCTTAAGGTTTCCACCTATGCTTGAGATTATTTTTGTAACTGACTAAGATAGGAGATCTTGGTTTATTCTTCTAGGCGCAGATATTCAAGGTTCCCATACTGATCACTGGTGTGGCTGCTCTTCAACCGCAAGCTAGTGTGCTACACTCCGTCAGCTGAGGACCCGTGGGTTTGCCCCCAGGCTGTCTCTTCTGTGCCATTGCTCTGGAGCATACTCCTCAACTGCTTTAGTTTTTTTTTCTTTCAGTTTGAACTGAAGCCTCTCATCAGGTACTGTGCACCACTCAAGAGCCTGCAGCACCCATTTTGCTCCTTTTCCACAGCAAATCAGTGACACATCTGGTTGTTCCTTTGTTCATAACAGCACCTTTCCTTGCCCAGAGTTTCCTGGCTAACATAAACAAAGACTCAGGTCTCCCAGTTCTGGTTTATTGCTAGGAAGAAAGGATTTGTTGTGTTTAAAAACACTGGCTTTGCAGATAGGCAAAACCCCAGGTTGGGTTTCAGTTATACTCTCATATTAATGCCCAAGGATAGCTTATGTAACCTGACCACACTTTGGGATTTCTTTATATAAATCATATGGTTCATGGGTAAATAAATGTAATAATATACACAAAATGCCTAGTGCCATCTCTAGTGCTTTGCAGAAATTCAAGAAATACTTTGGAGTGGATAAAGAATGAACCCTGGAGGGGTGCTTTGTCTAAACCCTGTGCTAAATGTGCTTTGCAGGAGCACAGTGGACCCAGGGAGCAGCTACAAGGGCAAGAGCAAAGGAAGGCTCAAGGGAAAAGCCCAAGCGGGAACCCACTGAGGAGCTTCTTTCAGAGGGCACCCTGGGTCCTTCTGTCACAAGTTTACAGGCCCCCAAATGAGCAGCCAACTTCATACCCACTCTCCTCTGAAGGGCAGAGAAGCAGGGGCTTATGTGTATGTCCTTTGTATCACTCCGGACCTTCTCATAAGGTTTTGGCCATGTGCAAACCCGAAAGCCTGAACACTAAGTTATTTTGGGGATGGGAGAAAAGGTACTTTGTATATTTTATTTATTTTTCCCCCCTACAAAAACAGATGAACAGACTTTCCTAACTCATTCCCAAAAGCTCCATGTTCAGGCTGACCTCAGCCCTGGAAGGGCTGTCATGGAGAGAAGGCCTGAGAAAGCCATTAAAGGAAAGGGAACACCCGAGATGGAAAGACACAGGGAGGATGGAAATTCAGTTGGGTTTCCTCCCAGGTAATCCATCTTTCAATAGCGGCAAGGTGAAACCAAGCAAATGATCCCTAGGGAACATCTCCAAAATCATTACCACAGAAACATAGGTTAAAGCAGGGACCCTGTACACATCCAACTCTGCCTTTGTTCAGGGCTGGGGCCAATGACTCTCTTTACTCTCTGGGATGGGATTAATGTCTCAAACTCCTGCACCTCAATTTCCTCCTCTGTGAAAGAGATAATGGCCTTTGTGTCTGGGGACCGTGAAGAGAACTAAATAAGAGAAGCCAGTTAGGCATATCGTTGACATGAGCATTAAAACTATTTTCATTAGGTATAAAGTAAGGTGGATAAACCAAGTGTTGTCCTCTTAACCTACAGGAACAAGTGATTAACACCCAGAGTCTGCACTTTTTCTCTCATGGTTGGCCTCTCCTGTCATTCTCATCTCCCTTCTGGCTCTTGATAGATAAGAAAAAACCGCACTCACACATTTTCCACCCAATTCTCAATGGGGGAGAATGTTTATCAAAGAGAAGGATCCCAAACATTAGCAAAGAACAGGACATGGAAAAAGGAGGAGAGAAGATGGCGACCAGGTACGCAGCAGAGAAAGACCCCCCCCCCGGAGGATCGCCAATGAGACACTGAAATACAGCAACATAAGAAAGACAAGAAAGAGAGAAATGGGTGGCCTGGTGACCTAAAGCCAGGAAAGATCTGAAATGGGAATTGAAACCCTCAGAAAGAGCAAACAAGATCTCCCCAGGAGAAAAAGCTCAGAGGACCGCCATGGCGCAGTTAGAGGAACAGAAGGAGGAAAAGCGGGGAGCCACTGCTCCATTCACACCCCAAGCCCGCTCCCTCATTCCGGAACTCACAGCATCAGTCTCAGAGGCCTCTGCCTGCCGAAACATTCTGAATCAGCCAGAGGAGAGCGAAGTCCTGAGTGCTGGTCCAAAACGAGAGAGAAGAAAGCGCAGCCCAGAAAGGAAGCAGCGGCGGTCAGAAGGAATAGTCGAATCCAGTGTGAGGATGGGAGGTTACAAAGGCCAGTGAAGCAGAATCCCCACTCTGAAGAACTCTTTCTAATCAATGCCCTGAGGCAGGGAGGAGTCAAGGCAACCAGTGAACAGCCCACCACACCCAGCTCTATGCCTGCCCCAAGGATATGGCCTCAGACCTCTCCACTGTTCAAGCAAATACCAGGAGAAAGTAGCAGAAAGCAATGGAAGTGACCCCAGGACCACAGCATTTCCCAGGGATCTAGTCAAAAAACATATGGGAGCTGGAGCACAACAGAAAGAGTGAGCTGCAGATGGAGGTGGGCTACGTGGCCCCACAGCCTTCTCACTAAAACCAAACAGAAAGCATGAGCTGAGCTACCAACCTTCAGCTCTCACCCTGAACTCCCTCTCTAAGCAACGTGAGTCTTGGTGGCCCATGCATTCACCATGTGATCCTGACAACAATGAGCTAAGTAAACGGGCTTCAGGACACATCCCAAACCACTAATATGAGCACCGAGAGAGACTCCATACAGCTTGCATATATGAAAAATGTACGAACCCATAGTGTCAAACTACATGAAAAGCAGCAGTCCTGAAACCCGAGAGGCAACAACATACTTTAGAAGGCAGATCCAAGAAAATCCTCCAATTCTTTCCAAGAACTAACAACTAAGCTCAGTACACACCACAGACTACCACATTGAGCACAGGTGGAAGAGACCTCATGCCACTTGTGCCCAACCTCATAAGTGCACCCAATGCCCAGTGAGATCGAGAGGTGGAATGAGGCAAAGACATGTAACTAGGGTATAGACCCACCTCTCTACCTGGGTGGGGAGAGTCTCCAAAGTGTCATAGGAGGCATACGGGGGAAACAAGGGAGGGACCTCCCTTCGGGTTGCATGAAAGCCCTGAGCACCTAGACTGGGCCTCCGGCAGAGTGGTGTAGAGGTGGGGTCCGGGAGTCCATGGGGATGAGACCACAAGCTCAGATCATCCCTAGGACAGGGCCCCAAGAGCCGGGCGCACTTCCGGCCCTTGGCGGAGCAAGCCAGTGGCACTCCATGCCCCCAGCCCCTGGCGGGGTGAGCCACTGGTGCTCCACACCCCCAGGCCCCAGTGGGGCATGCCCCCAGCACTGTGTGTCCCCGGCCCACAGCGGGGTGAGCCACGGGTGCTCTGTGCCCCTGGCCTGTGCCCCCAGACCCCGGTAGGGTGAGCCACCAGCATTCCATGCCTCGGGTCCCCAGCAGGGCATGCCCTCAGCACTCTGTGCCCCCAGCTCCCAGCAGGGTGTGCCCCCAGTGCTTCGTGTCCCTGGCCCCCGGCAGGGCATGCCCAGTGTGAGACAGTTATGAAGACTCACTTGAGCCTACAGATGCAGACACACCATCAGAGCCTGGCGGTTCACTGTGTAACCCTGCCTACTCGACCGGGCACCCGATGGCAATGAGGGCTTGCCAAAGGGTGCTTCTCCACCACCTGCCATAGCAATTTTTGTACACCCACGTATTATACAGCATAATTAGAAGCAGTCAAGTCTCTCCCAAAGTGAGAGCATGAGGGAGTAAATAAACCAAAAAGCATAGTTAATACCAGTGGGAAGACCACTGATAGGGTGATAGAACAACAGAGATGAAGTGGAGGAAAATGATTAACTGGACAAGCCATCATCTATGTAATTGAGTAACAAAGACGAAGATAACATTCTGTAATACAGAATCCAGTGTTAACTCCCTACTACTTTCTCTGTAATTTGGTATTTCCTTTACTGTTTTTGTGTTAACAAATGCAAATATAACACTATGTAATACAACATCCAGTGATGATTCCCTACTGTCTCCACTGTAAATCGGTATTTTCTTTATTGTTTTTGTTTTAACAAATGCAAAAAAACATTACATTATACAGCTTCCAATACCAATTCCCTACTATCTTCTCTATAATTTGGTATTTTCTCTACAGTTTTTGTGTTATTCTGGTTTCTTTTGTCTTAAAGATAAAAAAAAAATGAAAAGAAGAAAAAGGAGGAGAAATCAGAATCCCCAGGACAATCCTCACAGCACAAAGGACTTCAGCATCCAAAGGACAATCTCACAAAGTATTGTCCAGGCACAAATGTCAGTACTGCAGAGGTTGAGATGCACTAGTCTGAAATACCTGAAACGCCAGAGAGTGGTGGCACAAGAGGGTTAGTTAGATAAAATATCTTGAATATCAGGCTAAGATTTTTCCCAATGAAAATGTAGTATAGAGTTTAAGGTAAAAAAAAAAAAAAGGAGATCTGTGTCCATGTATTAGAACATGGAGAGTTCCTGCATCTCTATGCAAACGCATACAGTGTATGTAGGATTGTGGGTATAATGCCCCAACATCTGGTGGAAAAGTGAAAGTATCTATTAACAGGTTAATTTTATCTTCTTGGCATCAACAATCAGAAAGCTAGATTTCTGGTCTCTCCATTGATTAGGGCCAGACAATTAAAGGGGAAGCAGAGAGTCATTATAGCCTAACTAATAGTTTAGCATGGTGTAGACAAAACATCTGGTTGACTGGTGCTTTCATTTTTCACTTGGTAGTTTTGATGTGGAGAAAACATCATCACAGTTGGATGCTAACCATTCCTTACTGTAAGCCCATCTGAAAGCAGGGTAGATCCCACTGGTCCTAAAATAAGGAACTATAGGTACATAACTTCAACCTGAAAGACCACTGCTTACAAAAATAATCCAGCAAGCCTGTGGCTTGCTTTGACCAAACTATGAGATGAAAATTATGAACCCAAGCATAAGCTTCATTTATGTGGCCTTGTGGTTGTTCACATTAAAATCTCCTACTGAAGCTGCCTAGTGTGCTTGGGAGTGCCTGTGACCCATCAAATCACTGGGTCAAACAGTATTCCCTAGACCAGGACAGTGTCTTCCAGGGAGAAGGGGGATATTCTCTCTTCACACAAAATTTGTTGTCTGTTCACAAAACTGTGTGCTCCCAAGAGGATGCATCCATCCAGTGGGAAGTATCTTGTTTTTAAAATTCACCTGTCAAAAGTTTACACCTTGATTTCACTGATCTAAAGAAAGCACAGACCATTAAAAGACTCGGTCCCTTTTGTCTGCCTTTCCAAGTCCTACTCATCTTTCCATACCCAGCTCGTCTGAGCTTCCTACAGCCTTCTCTGGAGTTTCTGGTCATAATGATATAACACATGACCACTTTATTGAGAACTACCTGGAGTGTTAGCTCAGGCAGGGTTTTCATGTCTTATGAAAGAGTCTTGTGATCCATAAGCAAAGTCTTCAGTGATCTATACGTGAGGAGGGGGTATTATGTGGACCAAGTATTTGCTTTCTTCATCCTGCCCTGACTTTGGTGACACAGTCATTCATTTTTGGTATCAACAGTAGACACTGGTAAGGAATAATAGATATTTTCCCTGCTTTCTTAGAGCTTATGTTTACTGAAAAGAGTCCCCAAGCCAACTACTATCTACCCTGTACTGTGTTAAAGGTAGTCAGAAGCATTTCGCTGCTTCAGCTGAGAATGAATGGCATCTACTTTTCCTCCCCTTGAATTAAGGTAGTTCGAGACTTACTTGGATCAGAAAATTATGTGGGAGGGGCATTGTAGCAATTCTGAGCCTGGACATTAAAATGCCTGGCAGTGGCCACTTTTATTCCTTGGATGGCGGACACCAAAGGTGGCAGGAATTCTAAACTAGACTCCTAGATGAAAGAGCACACATACAGCAATGCAGGAAGGGCAGAGGACACATGGGGCATGCCAAAGCTAACAAAGCTTACAAAACCCCGCCACATGAGTGACCTCAGTCTTCACAGAGTGGAACAGGAAAATCATCAACCCGGGAAAGATAGGAAATTTAGATTGCCACTGAACCCATCAAATATGGGGTCCATTTGTATGTACCAGATTTTGATGATAGATCCCTTCCTACCTCATTACCCTATTTTTTATAGCACTCAGTACTATCTGAAATAACTTTATTTCCTTCCTTCCTGTTCATCTTGCCCAAAGGAGAATGGTTTTGCCAGAGCAGGGACCTTATTTATGCTGTTTTCTGTTGCAGCCTCTGTGCCTGGAACAGCACCTGGCATAGTATGAATGCTCAATATCAGAGTGCTTGGCGAGGTGGGGAGAGGTCACTGTCCCAGGTGTGCTGAGTGCAGAACAGGTGTTGCTGTCAGTCATTAAGAGGCTTGGACCTGGCGAGGGAGGTCAGAAGAGGAGGGTTCTTCTGATAACAGTCACACACGTTCTATCTGGGACAAATATTTCTTTCTACCCTTCAACTGACCATTCTCTTACAAATGGCTTTACCAATTTACACTTTCTGTGGCAGCAGAGCTCAATTTCTTCACAAAATGCTTTTAGAACAACCCCCTGGGGATCCAGCAACTAATCACCTACTTAACTAATTAAGCAGAGCATAAATCCCCTGAGTTGTAAGAACATTTTCCAAAACCTGCTCAAGGAAAATGAAAATAGAGTCTACCTTGTGTAGACTCACTGGCTACACTAGACAGGAAATTCTTTCCTCTTCATCTGAAGCAGTACTTCTTTCTACATGAGGAAAAATGTTCAGAGTATTTTGCATATGTTCAGCAGAAGCCCCATTGGAAATTTCCTAATGTATAAAAAGAGTTCTCAAAGGAGGGAACCAGAGGAAAAGATCTTTGTGCTCCTTCTTTCCAGGAAATATTTCCTCATGGGGAAAGAGGAAAGCAAAAGAGGTCTGAATCCCAGTCCCCACAGCCTTCCAGTATTCCCAACCTGTGACTGGTTTCCGGCATGAGCAGCCAAAACAAAGAAAATAAGAAAATGAAGATCTTAAGGAAAACATTCCTAAAACTCATCTGGAACCAGAAGAGACCCGAGAATAGCAAAAGCGATCCTGGGAAACAAAGGAAGGAAGGAAGCAAGCATCATAGTCCTTTACTTAAAATTATACTACAGAACTACTGTGATAAAATCAGTGTGGTACTGGCAAAAAGGAGACCTGAGGATCCATGGAATAGATTAGAAGATGCAGACACAACCACAAACACTCCACCACCTTATTTCTGACAAAGAGGCCAAACATGTTCACTGGAGGAAAGATAGTCTCTTTAATAAATAGTTCTGGAAAAACTGGCTTTCCACATGCCAAAGACTAAAATTAGACACATGTCTATCACCATGCACTAAACTAAAGTCAACATGGATCAAAGATCTAAATAGTAAAACAGAAAAACTAAATCTACGGGAAGAGAATGTAGGGAGAAATCTTGAAGATGGTAGGGTAGGCAGAGAGTTCATGAACAAAAACCAAACTGCGAAGGAAATACTTCAGAGTCAACAACTTGTGTCTCATCTTATTGAAAAGTTTTTGCACATCCAAAGGAATCACCAACAGAGTAAAAAGAAAACCCACGAATTGGGAAAAAATTTTAGTCAACTGTCACTCAGACAAAGGACTTCTATCTAGAACATATACAGAATTTTTAAAAGTCAGGCAGGCCTCCATAAATCAAAGACCCAATCCAAAAGTGGCCATCTGACATGAATACACACTTCTCAGATAAAGAAATATTAAGGGTGAATAAATGTATAAAAAATATTCAACATCATTGGTCATCGAGAAATGCAAATTAAAACAACTCTGAGATTCCTTCTCACCCCGGAGAGAATGGCTATCATCAAGAAATCAACCAATAACAAATGCTGGAGGAGCGGTGGGGGAAAAGGAACATTTCTCCACTGTTGATGGGGGTGTACACTGGTACAATCATTATGGAAATCAGTGTGGAGATTCTTCAAGAAAATAGAATTGGAGGTTCCACCTAACCCAGTTATTCCTCTTCTGACTATTTTTCCAGAAGAACTGAAAACACATCACAGTGATATCTGTGCACCTATGTTTATAGCAGCTCAATTTGTTATAGCTAAATCTTGGAAACAGCTCAAATGCCCATCAACTGAAGAATGCATAAAAAAGATGTAGTGCTTTTATTCAAAAAAATATTACTCAGCTATTAAAAAAATAAATTCTAGGATTTTATATGTATATGGAGTCAATTAGAGACTATACTAAGTGAAATAAATCAGACTCACATGTATAAACATCATATTGTCTCCCTAATGTAAGAACCTGAAGAATAAATAAAATCCAAAAGATACATTACATATTGTGAAAGGAAAGAAACTGTTCAAAAGGAAGGAACAACTAGGATGAGGGAAAGCAGAAAGAAAGAAAGAAAGAAGGAAGGGAAATTTTATATATATCTGGGATAATTGTACTACCGATTTCTATTGCTTTATTGAAAGGACCTGTTAGTGCTTAAACTTTTTCTTTTAAATTTTTTGACCAATTTTACATGCTTATATCTGGTAATCTACACAACAAACTTGAAGACAACAATACGTAATATAACAACCATTGTTGAATTCCTACCACCTTGTTTAGTGAAATTCTGTATCATTTCTAATGTTTTTTATTATTTTTATTCTGTTTAAAAATTTAAAAATAAATAAATAAATTCAAAGAAAGGTTTAAAAAGCAGAAAATGGAGACCAAAGGGAGAAACCGGGGAAAAGGAGAACAGGAACATGTAAGGACGACCCTACTTCAGTGTCTCTGTGTGTATGTAGGTGCAATACATTTACGCAGTTCTGGCAGAATTATTTTCTTCCTCATGACTCTGTAATTTTATAAATTTCTAGTATATATGCAATATATGTATATACACACGTATGTGTATCTGCATATGTGTGTATTTACATTTGAGCTTCTATTTTTACATTGTTCTGTGACTTATTGCTTCAATTTTCCTCAAAGCTTAACTGGGGCTATTTCAGTAGAAATATAGACAAACTGGTGGCATGAAAGGAATGAAATTCATGGCTATAAAACTCTGAGATGAACCTTAATCCAAAAGTGTGATCACTGAGGACACAGTGAGAATCAACAAATAAACAGATTCTGCATTAATTTGGACCTTTGAATCTTTGGCCGAACATTCCAGAGCTTGAAGAAATCATTCACCTCTTTATCTCTAAACAACAGTACATCCTATCCAATTCAGAAGTGTTTGAAGAACCTTCTGTGCTAGGTTCTGAGAGGACAGAAGTGCACAGGGCAGACAACCCCACCCTCCTGGGGTTGCGTCTATGTAGGGAAAGAGATTTCTGGGAAGTTTGTTGTACATGAGCTGAGAATTCTCTTGAATGACTTTGATTTAGCAAACTTCCCTCTCATAGGGGTGGAATGACTTGCTGAAATGACGCACACGAACGCTCTGGCGCTGTGCTCAACACAGTGTATATCCAATAGATTGGAGTTCCCAGACCCCTGGCCCTGCAGATGTCCTGGATTTTAAAGCCTGGTGAGGGCAGAGACTGATCAACCCCTGTCCCACCACAGCGCTTGTGCTCACATGGGCGAATGCTCTGACCCTGCCAAAGCTTAACGAGGCAATAATCTAGGAAGCATGTGCTCTGGACAGACCTCACTGGCTGCCTGCAATCTGGTGGAGGTGAGTGCAGTGCTGAAGGGCAGACTGGGAGGACCCTGGGTAGGAGGAGAAAGAACTCTGTCCACATCTCCCACCTGACAGTCTGTGAGCCCTAGATGCCAGTGTCCCGCCTGGGTAAGCAGGTCCTGAAGTCCTCGCTTCCCTCTCAAAGCAGTAAAATTTGACAGTGTAAATGGAAGTGCTCAGAAAGCTACAAAATATAACACAAGGGTGAGGAGAGATGGGTAGGACGTGTTGACACTTGAACCCCTCACTGTCCCGTTTGCCCCACCACCTCTCTGTGACCCTGTTCCCCCAAGAGGGCCCAGATAAAGACACTCAAGGCAAAGCAGGTGACATGTCAGATTTGTTGTCCTGGAAAATCAGCTCACTGACTGCCAGGATGCCTCTCACCTGACCCTTACTTTATTAAACCCTGTGAAATTCAGGCTCCAACCCTCAGACTGGCAACTCCACAAACTGAAGCATGACAGTTTTGCAGAGTAGATTATGGTGAGGTTGATAATTCAGGTTCACATGAGGGCATCAGCTGGGCCTATGCTCACAGTCAGGAGCTAGCACTGTTGAGCTGTCTTTCTGTTGCACATTCTCTCCCAGTGGAGAAGCTTTGTGGAAGCCCATCTATAAGATCCCAGAGACACAACACTGGGTCTCTCCTAGTGAGCTGGTCGGGCCTGTTACTATGACAGCATGCATTGGTCTGGGGAGAATGGGTATTTCCATATCTATTCTCATGGTCTCTCCTCTGCCTGTGTCTTCACTTCCCTGGCCAACATCCCCTCTGAGTGACACATCCTCTCTTCAGACATGGCAATGCCTTTACAAACTATCAGCCCTGTCCTACCAACCCAGAGAACATTCTTTCTCTTTTACACAACTTTGTCTATTTCTGATCTATCAAACTTAACTCGTTTGCTATACAGTTTAATTCTAGTGTGGCCATCTATTTCTTTTGTTCCTGTATTGTCATCACAGGACAGCCTCTGAGGAGTCCCCAGAGCATGAACAGGGACCTTGGCTCACTCCCCTCATGCAGCAGGTTGTAGGCTCACTAACACCCATCATGGAAAAAGAATTGTCAGGAACTATTGGTCAAAGACACAAAGGGATTTATTTGGCAGCACTTGAGAGGTACACACTCAAAGACATAGAGTACAGCTCTTGAGAAAGACAGATCGGCAGACACACTGAAATCTGGAGCTGGGTCTATTGACAGGGACTGACCATGGGCAGGGCATTCTGTAGCACTTCTGTAGCCACGGGGAAAAGCAGATTTGATGTAATGGTGAAACCTGATGGCTGGTGCCCTCCGCAAGGAAGGGTCCGTTCTACAGGAGAAGAAAAGGCTGTTACAGGTGGAAAAGGCCCATTCACAGGTAAAAGGGATGGCCCAGGCTTGCTGTGTGTTTATGGACCTTGGACATTTTGGTTTGGTTTGTGTACTGAACCTGCAGATTTTAGTAAAAGCTAAATTTTAAAACCATTATTTTTCCTGTCCTCTTTTTCTTAACCTATTTTTCTTATTCTACCTCATTCTTAGAGGACACTTCGTCATCGTCCCATCTCTTACTGACAAAAACAACCTTGTAATTCCACAGCCCTTCTGAGACTTGTTCTCTTCCTCTCTGTGTGGCAGGACAGCATCCCTCCAGCCTGAGGGAGGTAGGGCCAGCATCACCTCTTGCTCGAGTAGAATAACCACGTCTTCTCAGCAAATCACCTTCCCCATCATGTGTGAACACAATAGAAAGGTGATTCCTGGCTGTGGGCAACCACCTCCAATGACGGAAGCCTACACAAGCAGATTCCAGTTCTGCTAGGGCAGCACGTGTCTGGATCACATACTCTTCCAAGATGACTCCTGCAAGATGATTGTTGAGTGGTTCTGCTCCCTGCATTCTGGGCTCCAGGATTTGTGTGTGTGTGTGTGTGTGTGTGTGTGTGTGTGTGTGT
>PVLD010029353.1:0-18181 GCA_004027595.1 Dinomys branickii
GGACGAGTTTTGGGTTCTTTGTTTCTCAGGGAAGTGGTAGAGGTTTTGTCACAAGCTCATGGGCCCTCTGCTGGTCAGTGGAAGCCTTGCCCCTGAGGAGACCAGTCTTCCATTGAGCTTTCCGAGTTCTGCCCTTTGCTTTCTCCTACCAGAGCAGGGAAAACCAGCCCTGACCCATCTCCTGAGAACTCTTGTATATTTCCTGACACAGGGGTGTAGGGCTTATCTGCTATGAGATCACTTGTCTTCCGTGCTGGGTCTCACAGCCCTGTGTAACCTGATGATGTCCACGCGTGGTCTCCATCTTCCTAGTTCCAGAGATGATTTGATTGCTGGTGCCCTTCACTGGGTCCTGCAATTTAATGGCTGTGGAGGAAACAGGCTCATTCTACTTCTTCGTCTCCAGATGATTTTGCAAGAACTGACCTTCTCTTTGAGTTTTAGCAGAGAATTAGAGAGGGGAGCCGCCTTAACTCTGCAAAGCAGAGCAGTGTGAGCACCAAGCCCAGGCCCTGTGTTACCATCTCTGCCAGCCTGGTCCTGTCAGGGAATGGACTGACGGTTGCAGGGATGGCAGAAGAAATCTGGTGAGGTGAATCTGGCACCTGACATGTCTGCCCACAGGTGGTACAGCTGAAGGCTGTGTTCCCCCATGGCATGGGCTTTGTACTGGCCTTCGAGTTCATGCTGTCGGACCTGGCTGAGGTGGTGCGCCATGCCCCAAGGCCGCTGGCCCCAGCCCAGGTCAAGAGCTACCTACAGATGCTGCTCAAGAGTGTGGCTTTCTGTCATGCCAACAACATTGTGCATCGGGTCAGTCCTCCCAAGGGATGGGTGGGCCCACCCTTGAGGGTGCAGTCAGAAGGGTCAGGGCCTTCCAGAGAGTCACCAGGAAGCCATGGGAGGCAGAGCTTGGGCTCCCTCTGGCAGTCAGCCTACCAGTCCCTCACATCCCAAAGTCCTGAGGGGACTGCAGAGGGCCCGAGGCTGCCTTCCATCTTGCAGGACTTCAAGCCTGCCAACCTGCTCATTACTGCATCAGGCCAGCTGAAAATCACTGACTTCAGCCTGGCCCGAATCTTTTCTCCAGATGGCAGCCACCACTACACACACCAGGTGGCCACCAGGTAGGCGGGGCTGGATTCCCACCAGCCCCATGACTGGGGACAAGATAATTCTGGTTCTTTTGTCCAGACATGGCTTGTGGGGTTGAGGTAGGTCTGTGGTGCCTGAAGGCTTTGATCCTCACCATCTTTCCCCAGCCTCAGGTGGTACTGAGCCCCAGAACTACTGTATGGTGCCCACCAGTATGACCAAGGTGTGGACCTATGGTGAGACTCCTAGGGGAAGGCAAGGATGATGTGGGTTGTGGGCGTGGGGGATTCTCCGTGGTAGGGTGGATTTTCTTTATTGTGTTTTTGAGCTAGGTGAGGGGCAGGGGCAGGAGAAGACAGATTGTCCCAGGTGTGAAGCTTGTTGGCCACTGGTGGAGGTGGTCTGAAGCTCAGAGCGTGGACTGTCCAAGCTGGCATGTGCAGGGATCAGACCCCAGAAGACATATCTCTGTGCCAGCCAAAATACCATGTTCTTGGAAATGAAGGCCGAACCTTTTGCGTGGAGTAGATAGTGTCATACCCAAGGGTTTGAGATTTGTGACTGTATAGGTCTTTCCCAGGAAGGGAAAGGCAAGCTTTGCATCATACAACAGGAGTCTCTGAGAAGTCTTGGAGCTGTTGTGGATTTTCTTTGTGTTCTTAGGCTGAGGACTTTTGAGGTCTGGAACACTGCACTTGAAGCTCCAAACTCTGGTTGAGGTGTTGGAGCTGCTGTGAGTCAGTCGGCGTTGTGTGGGTGGGCTCCTCGGGCACCAGGGTTTTATATCCACAGGGGTGTGGGCTGCATCATGGGGGAGCTGTTGAAAGGGTCCCCGCTTTTCCCGGGTGAGAATGGCATTGAACAGCTTTGCTGTGTGCTGTGCATCTTGGACACCCCCAGCCCTCAAGTCTGGCTGGTTTATCGGGGCCCTTGGTGAGAAGGGTGTGGGAAGGCGGGCTCTGTATCCCAGCAGAAAGTGAGTGCTTCCTCCTCTGCACCTTGTCTTATGTCCCAGCCCCCTTGGACCAACAGGAACCACCATCCTGGCCCAGCCTTGATCCTTCTCTCCTGTCCTATTGGAGCATGAGGTTCTGGTCCTGTTGTGTGTCTGTCCCTAGCCCAGCACACAGACATGTAGTTTAGCAAGCTGAGCATGGCACTGACACCAGAAAGGGTGCAGTGTTGGAGGGGTGTGAGAAAATAGTGAGCGAGTGAAAGCACACAGGCCACTGAGAGCTGGCAGCAGGGCAGCTGCGTGGAGGACACACCCGCTCCCTCTGCCTTCCTTCTCTTCCTTCTGCAGGAGATAACAGAGCTGCCAGACTACAACAAGATCTCCTTTAAGGAGCAGGCACCGATGCCCCTAGAGGAGGTGCTGTCCGGCGCCTCTCCTCAGGCTTTGGATCTGCTGGGTCGCTTCCTCCTCTACCCTCCTCACCAGCGCATTGCTGCATCCCAGGTAGGCTGAGAAGCCATGGGTGCTGTCCCTTCAGGACCCAGCCTCCACTGAGTGTTGGCCACCCCCAGAAGGTAGGCAGGGGCCCTGCACCACAGTTTAAGCCTGGGTGTTTGAAAAGCTGTTTGCTAAAGAGCAATGGTGAGCAGTGGCCTGGAAGCGAGGATGCAGGCAGGCTGGCTGTCCCTGGAAGGCAGGGAAGGCCAGGGAGGATGACAGGCGTGAGGCATGGATCCCATGGGGATCTCTCTCTCTAAGAATAGCCATGCTTTCCCCCTGCACGGGGCACCCGCAGCCAGTGTGTGCAGATGCCCTTGATCCTCCGTGTCAGCAGCTCCCGTGGGCTGTGACGACTGCTTCTCCTGCGCTGCCTCCCAGAAGCTGTGTCTCTTCTCGTCCCACATCATCTCTCCCACTGCGGGGAGTGACTTGCTCTGGTAGAGGAGGTCACACCCTTGTTCTGCGGCCCCTCCCCTGACTCCTCACTCACCAGAACATCCCGGGTCCTGCTCATGGGCCACAGGTGCTGCAGGCTTGAGCGCTTCACCTCCAGGTCCTATGTGCTGTTGTCCCTTGCTCACATCCCCCAAACCCCAGGCCCTGCCTGGGGCCTGTGCACTTCTGGCCTGGACCTGGAGTGCTGTTCGCCAGGCTACCTTACACTCCACTCACTGGGCCCTCCCTGAGCCTACAGTCACTTGCCGGTGTTCTGCTTTCTGCTCTGGTTGTCTTGTCCAGCCCTGGCCGTTACAGGACATACTGTGGGCCGTGCCCCTTTGTCTGGCTTATTGGCCCCACCCCCACCTCTTTTGGTCTGTTGTGCTCACTTCTGTGTCCTTGGTGTGTGGAACAGCTGTAGATGTGCGGGCACACAGGCAGGGTTTTCCAAGTCAGCCGAGTGCATGAGTCAGCCCCTCATGCTCTGCCTGAGGCTGGGTACAGAGCACTGACTGCTACCCCGATTGCCACCGCAGGCCCTCCTGCATCAGTACTTCTTCACTGCTCCCTTGCCTACCCACCCATCAGACCTGCCAGTTCCCCAGCGCCTAGGCAGACCCATCCCCAAGGCACACCCTGGGGCCCCCCACCACGTCCATGACTTCCACGTGGACCGGCCTTTGGAGGAGTCGCTGTTACCTCCAGAACTGATTCAGCCCTTAATTCTGGAGGGGTGAGGAGCTGGCCCCAGTTTGCCTGTCCCCGGGTACATACTTTGCTTCCTCCTTGATTCGAGTCATCAGAGCCTGACCCTCTCTATACCTTGCCTTGCTCCTGCGCCCCCTCGAGGCTGATCTCAAGGAGGCAGAGGGCACAGCCCTGTACTGTCAGTTTGGATGGCCAACCCAGTGGAGGAGACCCACGGCCTGCAGAATGAGCCATGAGAAGTGGGGAGTTGTCCTGTCAGCCAGGGACTACCATGAAGTGGGGTATTGCCCGCAGCCCCTTCTCCAGGCACTATCTCCTGCTCCAGGACAGTTGTATCAGAACCACCTAGGGGAGTGCAGAGAGGAAGATGTCTTCATGTGGGAAACTCCTGTGGGAAGCAGGTTTGTTTCATTTGGTTTGTTCTTAGACAGCCTTCTGGTTCCCTACTTGAGGTTTATATAAAAGCCTCAAGTGGCTCTGTGTGCGTCTGCTCCCCTTACATTCATAAAAGGGACATAGGGAGGTGGCGGTGTCTCATGGCCCTCGTGGTGGTAACAGCCACTTTTGGTCTGAGGGCGTCTTGTGCTCTTTCTGTGACTCGGTGCTCACTGGGAAGGGAGGGGGACAGGGATGGGCAGGCTGGGAACTCACAGGCCAGTTGGCAGCATCTGCTCTGCAAATGAAGGTGACCCAGAGGCAGCCACACACATGAGGAAACGGGTCTATCTGGAACTCACCCAGGAAATGCCAGTCTAACCCCAGCCACCGCATTTATTCTCACTTCATAATAGATTGAGATGTCAAAAAATACACAGAAGTGCAAGGGACCAAGAGGAACCAACGTGATCTTACCTGTCAGATACTGAGTTCTGCTGCTTGCTCACGTTGGGACTTAAGACAGTGCTGCCGGTTCAGGGATAGATCAACCTGGAGAAACTTAATCTTAGCTTTTCTGTTTGCTCAAAATGTTTGCTTTAGGCTTCATGTCTATAAATGCTCTGTGTATTGAGGAAATGCAGGTGACTAATAGCGCTGTAGCCACTGGCCACTCAGCACTTAGTGGGAAGAGGAGACAGCTGTAAGTTTGGTTGTTGCATTCAGGAAAGTCTGAGGTTCTCATGTGACGTCTGGTATTTAACCCAGCCACATCTTTTGCAGAGTCTTAAGTTCTAGTCAAGCTCAGTTAGTTCTCATAGCTCTCAAAACCTGTCTCACGGACAGAGGACAGTTGGTGCCTGGGCTTGATAAGTTTGGAAATAGTTCAGCAAAGATACAGTTGAATAGCCAGGTGTGGGGGGAAATGCCTGTAGTCCCAGCATTGTAGGAGGCTGAGGCACGAGGACTGCAAGTTCACCCTTAGTCTGGGCAACTTAGTCACTTAGCTATCACTAAACCTCAAAATTAAAAAATAAAAAGGGACTAGGAGTATAACCCCATGCAAAGACCTGGTGTTCACCCTCCAGAACTTGCATGAAAACAGAGATGTTTGATGGAAACCTGATTATTCCTGCAAAAACTTTTCTAGCAGCGTCCGTTGTACGTGACTGAGAATTAGGCACTCAATCTAACACAATGCAGAGGAGAGATATATAAACAGCAAGAGATAAACATTTCATGTGTGCACGGAGGGAGTCAGCACCTAAACAGCTGTGCTGGCTCTCTGAACACAAAGGACAGGGTTGGAGTTTCTATACACTCTGAGGGGAGGGGCACATGGTAGCTGACGGAGGCTGCTCAGCATAACGTGCTGAAGGGGGATTGGATCACTGTTGGCCTGCGTGGGGTTAGCAAAACCAGCTGGAAGAAGAAACTACGAGGGTCTCTGGGAAGAAGGAGCTAGTCACCATTATAACTCAGCATTGCACTGTGGCCATTAGGACTGGGCAGGTCTCAGGTGGGAAACCTATCAGTACAGTGACAACTAGAGACCTGAGATAAGAATATAAATAAACAGCACAGAACAGTATTGTAGCCTTCCAGATGGTTGTCTCACCACACTATAACACCTGTACTCACCTGACTGTATAACCATTACCCTCTCCACACCCAGGATGCTTTCTAAGGTACAAGATGCCCATAAAGATACAACAAAGAGTGTGCAGTTGTGTTACATACCTGTATTCCCAGTTATTCAGCAGTTATGCTTGTATATTGCCAAAATAAAACCAGAATTGAGACAATATTAGAAAAGACTTGCAAGCTGGGCATGGAGGCTGAAGCAGGAGGATCGCTGTGACTTCGAGACCAGCCTGGGATACAAACTGAGCTCAAGGCCAGCCTGACCCGCATAGGGAGACCCTGTCTCAAAAAGACCAACAACAACAACAACAACAACAACAACAACAACAACAAAAATAGTACAGACTTGCACTAAGGACAGCACTCCAAACAGGATCGACAGCTATCTCAGAATCAAATGGAAAAGGGCATTGCTTTCAGAAGAAGTAAGCCATGCAAGCAAAAACTCTGAGAGGAGGCAGCAAGCAGTCAGGTGAGAAGACTGCATAGTCACAGTGCAGTTAAGGGAATGTCTGTTTGGTCTCCAGATTCTTGGAGCGAGGCCTTAAGGGAGCAGGTCTACCACTCACTGCCTGTCTAATCTTCAGTGTGGGCCAAAGCTCAGGAACCTAAGGCAGGGAGAGAAGCCTGACCAAAGTTTTGTCAAGTCAACCTCAGGTTTAATTGCAAGGTGGGCACTTTACAATGCAAAATAAATGGGTTTTGGTGTGTACTTTGGGTAATCACCTCTAAACGTTGTGTCATAACTGATGCAGGATGTGTGATGCTGGGATTAAGTGTGTATGGTACTGGATTAGTCCACTAATTATTTTATCATAATTCTGCGTGTGGAAAATGGAAATGCCCAACCAAGGTGTTTGTAGCCTAGATGGGATAAAAGGCAGAGGGAGGCTTGCTGCTTCCTGCTGTTGCTGCTTCCTGCTTGCTGCCTTCCTGCCTGCCATGCCATGCACTATTTCTCCTCTGTTACGGCCACCCTGCTGGTGGCAGCTGACTATGGATTGAAACCTCTACAAACTGAGAGCTGATAAAAACTTTTTCCCTGTCACCATCTGAGTGTTCAGTATATTGACTCAGCAACAATAAACATAACTAAGGGTGCAGGTGGCTGGACAGGGAAGAGAATCATGGGTAGTTTCCGCACACACACCCCTCAGCCTAGGGACTCCTGCCCTAGTACGAGTCATTCCCTTGCTTTCAGCCATGAGATTGGGGTGACAGGCAGACAGAGTGCTGTTCACAAAGAAACACACAAGGGGGTGATCCTCCTGCAAGAATCACCCAGGAGCAAGGCCTCTAACTGGAATTATGTTGCTCAAAAATATTAAGTGGTTATCACTAATATATTGTTACTCATTGAAGCATGAGAAGCAACAAGAAAATGCAGTGGAGGTCGGTATTTGAGGTAAGTTTTGATTAGGCACACACTTTCACAAAACATTGGGGTTGAACGTGCTATTTTCACAAGTGCGTGTCACGTGTTTTCAGGAGATCTAACCCCACAATTTCCCTCCCTTTTACTCCCTCTCTCCCCTACTCCCATCCTCTTGTCTAATAACCGTCTCCCCCTGCTTCTATGGATATGGATAAATTTAAGTTAACACATCACACATTTCAGGAAATGGAAAGAGGAAAAGGACAATATGCTATGAGAAATAAAACATATTTATAAAAGAACTCAAAACATCAGTTCTTCCTATTAATACATTCAGTGTAAGACCACAAGGAAACTATTGAGAGCTACTAAAAATAAAATCTGAAAGTAAGGTCACAGGCACGGGGCTGGGAAAATGGGAGTCGGGGAGACTGTGACCTTGTGTACGGTCTTCTGTCACCTGGACCACGGCATGCACCTGAACGCACTCTTGCCATGATAAGGAAAGTACAGAAAAAAAAGTGAGGTCAAGACATGATGAGTCTTGAATGATCCAATGATTCGCATTATTCTTTAATGTAAAACCAAACTATGCAAGCTAACATTTTTACTCCACCTCCTAGGCTTGCAGTTGCAGATTAACTAACAGAGCAACAATTGCTTGCAGGGAGGGAGACCAGACAGGACAGAAAAGGAGACAGAGATATGTGAGTGCACATGGGCAGCTGTCCACAAACATCATGGTGAAGGAGAGTGGTCTCACAAATCACTCTGTTCTTGATTTCTTCCCAGTCCTTGCAATATGAATCAAGGTCCATCCAGGATCTTCCGAAGCCTCTCGAGGGTGCCAGCTTTCACTGAAGACCACGTAGTCATCCCCTAATTGAGAGAACAAAGACATGTCCTGCTGTAACATGATGGACATGAAGTGCAGGGCATGGCCCATGAAGTATTCTTACAAAACAGGGACCAAAAATTCTTACCACTAGGGAACAGGACAGTAACATTAGCCCATGGGCATGGGGCTGGACAAGGCACTGTGCAGGGTCAGACAGGAAGAACTGGCCCGATGTGGACAGGCCAGGAAGCAGGGCATGGACAGGAGAGCGTGCACTGTGGTCAGCACCCTCAGGGACTGCACCCCACACTCCCTCCCCATTAGATCAGGCTTAAGTCTGTGACCCAGTCGGGCAAGATGCCCTTGGAGCACACTTGGGAGACCCCATGTGACGGCAAAGCAGCGCCCAGGCAACAGACCTGGAAGATGCCACTCAGCCCTGCTGCATGACCTCAGGCACTTTTGCACAATCTCTTCTGCTGGGCTCACTCACTGGGCTCCCTGATCCCCACACTTCACAGTTTCTGCTGCCTGGGACCCTGGCCCAGCTCACTAATGGCACCTGTGTCCTCAGAGAGCTGTAGACAACACAGTTCCAGGTCCTCCACCCGCGCCAAGAACTCCACCTGCTCATCACCCTCACCAAAGGAGCCTGAACAGCCTCCTCCTCTCAGGCCCCGCTTCCCACCCCTTCTTCCCAGCCCGGCAGGACAGACCCGCTCACCCGCAGCTTTGGCGTGGCCTCCCGTCGGGGCTGGTGGCTTTCCCCAGACATGCAGTCACCCTTTATTCCGAAGCCAACGCCTCCTTCTCGGGCTCCCCCTAGGTCAGGACTGCCAGGCATGCCAGGCACTGGCACTGCTGCTTCTGCTCCCTCAGCCGCCAATGCAGACAAATGAGCACATTCTGGGCACTGGCAAGACCTTCATTAAAACGCTGCCTGAAGGAAGGGGGTGTGATTTTGTGGGAGGCCTGCACAGGACAAGCTGGGGCACACAGGAGGAAGAAAGGCCCTGGCTGATGCTGGCATCTGTTGTTCCTAAGGGGGTGGTATCTGATCACGGCTCCAGGGAAGATGTGGGGTCCAGGGAAATCACAGGGTGGGCAAACGAAGGTACTGGGGTGTCCCAAGGGCCCTCTCAGGGGGCAGGGAAGTTGTCAGAGAGAAAAGACAGAGTCTAGCCTGGCTCCCCTGGCCTCAGGCTGTTCCAGGGATGGTCACGTGGGCCCACATCGGGCATGCCTTTCCTCCTAATCCCTATCATCTTCTACTGGGAGCAGCCAGCATGACCCCCGGTCAGACCCACATGAGAAGAACCAGGCCCCTCCACCAGGCCCCTCTGTGTCCCATGGCGAGACAATGGCCAGCCCAGCCCTCTAAGAGTCTCTCTGCCACCAAGAGCCCTCCTCAGGCCCCACTCTGCCCCAGGCAGCCCCACTCACCGGGCCAAGGCAAGGCACACAGGCTCAGCTGAGATGTCTGCTGCTTCTGTCACTTGGTGGATTCGGGGTGCTGCGGGGGCAGGATGAGAACATGTGAAGGCACAGAGGAGGCCAGATCCTCCCTGCAGGGGCCTGGACAGCTGCCTCACTGGGTCTCCTACAGCTCCCGGCACAGCTGCCCCAGGGCCAGCTTGCCCTGACTCTCCTCAACTTGGGACAGGTGGGACAGGATCCACTCACCCTGCTGCTGCAGACCCTGGGACCTGGCTCTGCAGCGCCATCTGTGGAAGACCTGGGGCTGAGGCTGGGGATGCCTGCTGCTTCCTGAGTGAGCCCACACATGGGGGAAGGGACACAGAGGCTCACGGGCGGTAGCCCACACTCGCCCCTTAGCCTAACGACTGCTGCCCATAGGACACATTCACTTGCTTTTATCAAGGCGGTAAGGCCACTGGCAGCACAGTGCTTCTGTTTGGAAAGGAACTTATGGGGTGGTGATTTGACAAAGAACCACCCAGGGCAAGGTGAGCCAAGCTGACTCCGACAGACTCCCATCTCTCCACAGCTCAAGGACAAGCCCCACTGTGGCCAGGCCATCCCAGGCACCAGGGAGAACACAGGGCTCTACGGACCAGGCTGCCCAAAGAGAGGAAAGGAGACTCCATAGAGGGCAGAGCTCTTTGCAAGGAGGGCGGGGCAAGCACAGAGGAAGACAGCAGACAAAGGACAAAGGCAAAGGCGCAAACCTGACCTGATGCCACTTACGAGAGCCGGTCCTGGGGAAGGGACGCCGCCAGGTGACGCGGTGTCAGAGGCAAAGGGACGCCGCCAGGTGACACGGTGTCAGAGGCGAAGGGACGCCACCAGGTGATGCGGTGTCAGAGGCAGAAGGTAGTGCAGGAGCAGAGTGTCTTCAAGCCTGTCACAGGAGAAAGCGGGTTTAAGGGGACCATGGGGAAAGGAGAGTCCTAATTACCAAGGGGCAGGGCAGGCGGGACAGGCTCGCTGCTGTCAGGAGACATCACACATGCAGGAGACACTGGGGGCAAGGATGAGGCTCGCCCAGGCTCCCGGCAGCAGGACAGCATTTCAGATGTGCACAGTGCACAGCAAGAGCTGACACCTCTTTCCTGAGCCCCGAGGACCTGGCTCTGCCTGTAGCTCAACAAAAGACTGTCCAGGCTGGGACCTGGGGCAGCAGCAACTAGAAGGTGGGCACTGAGATTCTCCATGCTACATGGGCCCTTGTCTCATCTTCATTGTGAAAACCAAAGTCCCCAGTGAGGGATCACTGGGACTCCAGGGGTGCAGCTAAAAATCAATTTTAAAACACACTGACCCCCAGGAAGTGAACTTCCTGATGTCATCCACTAAGCTAATGGCAAATAGGACTCAAACCATCCTACTCTAATTTGGGGGCCCCGGGCTCTCCTAACACACCTTGGGGGTGCTTTCCAAAAGCCTGAAGATAAGCGGCTGTTTTCATTGGCTTCCCGGGCTGAGGAAAATCAAAGGCAACTGCTATTTCCAGTTCCTCCTCCCCTCTCTCCTCTCTCTTCTCTCTCTCTCTCTTTGTGGAGTGCTGGGGATCAAACCCAGGGTTTGACACACCTTATCATTATGATGACCCTGGAGCTATAACACCCGTATCTCCCAGGTGCAGACTTATCAACCAGTACCTAACACTTGCTTCGTCTGAGCCAGGACCCTCTATGACCCTCTACTGCCATTTGACCTCCCAGCAGTCTGCTCCCCTAAAACTCACTTCGCCTGGTGCGTGACAGTCACCAGCAGAGGCCGTACCATGGTGACTGCTATTTTTAATCTTTTTCTTCTTCTGCACTACTGCAGGATCACCAAGGCCGTTCCTTTCCAGAAACGCTCTCAGCTGTGGAAGAAGAGCAGTGATGGTTGGGAAAATGAAAAACCCATGTGCACACCTCCTGCACAGTGTCTGCAAAATGGTGGCGTGGGTGTCATCTGCTGCAGTGCTGCCCACAGCCCTATGAAGTGTTGCAACGATCAGTTAATGACTGAGGAAATGGCCTGACAGTGACCTTGCTACGTAATAAAGAAAACAAACAAACAAAACAAAGGCAAGCGGGCACGGTGATGTATGCCTGTAATGCCAGATAGTGTGGAGATCGGGTCAGGAGGATCCTAAGTGTGAAGCCAACCCTGAGGAAAGAAATGCTTTTAAAATCTCAAATAAAAATAAATAAAGAAAGAAGTAAAGCTTGGCATGTAGATCTGTGCTGCCTGGACTCAGTGCTCAGTAGTGCCACCCAAAGTAGGCACTAACTGTGATGGGGTGCAGCTCAATGATAGTGTCTGCACATCAAAAGTAACACACACACACACACACACACACACACACACACACACACACTCAAATGTGAAGTGGAGAATTTAGAAAAAATTTTAGATTCTCTGAAGAGTGAAACCTGGGAGAAAACCGATACAGACCTGCTCTCCTGTGGTCACTCAGAGTCACTGCCAATGCTCAGCTCCCCAGTGGAGGCTTCATGTCGTCAGTGTCCTGGTTAAGAAGTGAGACAACCTCATTCCCCACTGCACTCGCGCCCGTGGTCCCAGACCCTCCCACTGGACACCTGCGCCTCCTCTAGAGAAACTGGGAAGGGGGCAAGGATGCTTTAGGGGACCAGGTGGGAAGAATGGACAGCGGGGGAGAAGCAGTGACAGTGACCGGGGGATTGGGACGAACCACACTCTACTCCCTCACTGTCCCCAGAATCTGTCTGTGTATAACCTCTTCTGCATCCCAACAGTACCAGGGACTGAGGTCCTCGGGTATGGGGCTCAGTGAGGTCTGGCTGGGGGTAGCAGGAAGAAAGGGGGTGCACCAGAATCACCCATGCCATGGAGGATGGGCGTGGGCAGTGGGGAGAGGGGCTGTGAGGGGCACTGATGGGGCACTGGGCATTTGTCTCCATGCTCCTCGGGGGGCGGTGCAGACTCTGACCATGGTGCAGCCATCGAAAAACGGGCTGAGTCCAGTGGCTGCAACCCTGCGGGATTTACCTTTCTGAAAAGCTTGAGTGCTACAGGTGAGGTTACATCCTTAACGGTTGTGTAGAATTCAGCAGTGGCTCCATCAGGGGGTGGACAATTTTTTGTTGGTAGACTCTTTACTACTTTCTCAATTTTTTTTGTGTCTCATTAGGTTTAAGTATCTTTATATCTTCTTGGTTTAGCTTTATAATTTCCACTACAAAAATGTTCATTGCTCCAAATGGTTCCTCTTCCTTGGAGCACAATTTTTCATACTAGGTACTATATTCTGGATTTCAATACAGTGTGGGTTGTGTTTTCATCTCAAACTACACTGATGTGAGTTTCCTCTCTCTTTTTCTTGGTCAGTTTGTCTAAGAGTTTAACTTCTGTTTATTCTTCTTTGATTTCTCAATACTTTGCACTCTTCTTAGTCTTATTTTTGTGGATTTCCACTCTAGATTTCCTTTCTTACTTCTGCTTCGGGCCCAGGATGTTATTTCTTTAGTATGTTAAGTTGCCTTTAAGTATCTTAATGATGCCCTTGAAATGAGTCCGCTTGGTTTTCTGAATGCAATGATTCATTACAATGTGTCCCAGAGGTTCTGGGCAATTGTACAGGCATCGTCATGAACTTCCAGAAATATTGTGATGGAATCTCAGTGTTGTATCAGTTTGCGTCTCTTGATGGTTGAACATGTTTTCATGTATTTATTTGTCACTTGAACTCCATCTGTGAAGGGTCGATTTATTTCACATCCCCACGTTTAGACTTGGTCTTTAAATTTTGGGGGGCTGCAGTCTGATTATTTTCAGTTATTTATATAGTCTAGTTATTAAAACTTTGGCTGAGGAACACCTAGCAAAAATTTTTTCGGGTCTGTGGGCTGTCTCTTCACTCTCTTGGTGGTTTCCCCTGCTGTGCAAATGCTTTTTAATGAGATGAGATCCCAGTTGCTGATTCTTAATGGCAGATTCCTTGCAGTGGGGGTTCTGCCTACACCTGTGCCTTCAGGAGCTGTACCTATTGTCTCTTCCAGCAGGTTCAGTGTTCTGCTTTTTAATATTTGGATCTACAGTGAAAGAAATGTTTCTTGTTTAGTTCTTTGTTAGGTGGAAAGCCAGTTTATCAAGCACCATTTATTAAAGAGGCTACCTTTCTTCCAGAGTAGTTGTTTGGTCTCTTTTCAAGGATAAGGTGGTTGAGTGTGTCCGCATTTGTTTCTTCATCTTCTAATTTGTTCCATTCATCTTCAGGTCTGTGGGGATTTTCTTTGATTTAGTTTTGGTTTTTTGTTTTTGGCCAGTACCATGATGTTTTTCTCACAGTAGCTCTGTAGAATAATTTCAAGTAAGGCACTCTGATGCCCCTTGCCTTCTCTTTGTACTCAGAATCACTTTTGCTATTCTAGGTCTCTTCTGGTTCCAAATGACTTTTAGGATTATTTTGTCAAATTCTATGAGATATGCTGTTGGAATTCTGATCAGGATTGCATTAAATCTGTGTAACAACTTTGGAAGTATGGTTGTTTGCATTATATTGTTTCTTTCTATCCAGGAACATGGGATATCTTGCCATTTTCTGAAATGCTCTTCAATCTTCTTTTTCAGACTAATATAGTTTTCAATGTAGAGGTCTTTTACATTCTTCATTATATTGCTTCCTATGGTTTTTTTTATGATATCCCTAATTTCTCTCTCATTGTTATTCATGTACAGGAAAGATACTGATTTTCGAGTGCTGACTTTCCAGTTATGCTGCTGATTTTCATTATTAAATCTAAAATTCTTTTGGTGGAGTTTTGGGGATCTTCTGTGGAGAGTATCATGTCCACTGCAAATAACGGTAATACAAGATCTCCTTTTCTATTTTTATTCCTTGGATTTCCTTTTCGCGGCTAATGTTTCTAGAACTATATGGAGTAAGAGTGGATATCCTTGTCTTCTTCCTGATTTTACAGTGAAAGCTTTCCGTTTTTGTGCATGTAGTGTGATGTTGGCTGTTGGGTTTCTCATTCATAGTTTTTATCAGTTTGAGATAAATACCATCTATTCCAATTTGCTGTAGGGTTTTTTCATGAATGGGCTTTGGGCTTTGGAAAACAGTTTTCCTGCATCTATTATGACGATCATATGGATTTGGTCCTTGGCTCTTTGAATATGGTGTATTACATTTATTGATTTGCATGAATCTTGGGATGAATCCTAGTTGCTCAGGTCATGCAACCTTCTTGATGATCTGCTGCATCGTGTTTGCCAGAATCCTACTGAGATTTTTTGGCATCTGTGTTTGTTAAGGAGATTGGTCTGTACCTCTCCCTCTTTCTCTCCCTGTCTGTCTCTCCTTGGTTGATTTTGGTCTCAGGGTAATGCTGGCTTCCAGGAATGAATTTGGGAGTATTTCTTCTCTTTCAATTTCACTGAAGAGTTTCAGACATAAGGGCATTAAGTCTTTTCTAAATATCTTGTGGAAGCCAGCAGAGAATCTGTCAGAGCCTGAGCTTAACTTTGTTGTTAAGTTTTCAATTACTACTTCAATTTCATTGGCTGACAATGAGTTATTTAGTATTTTTATAAATTCTTGATTCAGTTTTCTTAATTTGTATACATCTAGGAATCTGTCCATTTCTTCTTTGTTCTCTATCTTATTAGAATACAGGTTCTTGAAGTAGGTGTTGATGATCTTCTGGATTTCTGCAAGATCTGTTGTGACTTCACCCTTTCCAATCCTAATTGCTTGGATTTGAATCTGTCCTTTCCCCGTATTTTGATAAGGTTCCCTAAGTGTTTGTCAATTTCATTTAATCTTTCCAGAACCAACTCTTCAGTTCATTGATTCTTTGTGTTGTTTTCTTAGTATCCACTGCATTGCTTTCTGCTCTGATCTTGATCACTTCCTCCCTGCTATGAGCTTTGGGCTTAGCTTGCTCTTGTTTTTCTAGAAGCTTGAGGTTCAACATTATATTGTTGATTTGAGCTTGCTCTGCTTTTCTGATTTGAGAAATCACTGCTATAAATTTTTCTGATGGGGCTGCTCTCATTGCATCCCATCAGTTCAAGTATGTTGTATTGACATTACCATTTAACTGTAGAAACTCTCTAAGTTTTACTTTAATTTCGTCTGTACCACATTGGTTATTCAAGAGTGTGCTATTTAATTTACATTTGTTTGTGCAGTTCTTTCGTTTCTTTTTACATTGATTTCCAGTTTCATTGTATTGTAAGCTGACAATATATATGAGGTAAATTCAATTCCTTTGCATTTACTTAAGCATTTTCCATGAGCTAGTATGTGGCCTATTTTGGAGAATGTCCCATGTACAGCTGAAAAGAAATTTTATTTAGGTGTTGTGGGGTGGAACCCTCTGTAGGCATCTACTAAGTCCATTGGTTCAAAAGTCTGGCTCAATCCTAATATTTCACTGTTGATTTTTGTTTAGTGGATCTGTCTTTTGTGACAATGCAGTCTCGAGGTATTCCATCAGAATTACATTAGGGCTTATTTGACTGTTTGGGTCCATTAATACTTCTTTAACATAGTTGGGTGCACTGGTATTTGGTGCATATATATATTTATGATTGTTATTCCTCTTGGATTGTTCTGTTCTTTGTCTCAATCCATCTTGGCTTTAAGTACACTTTGCCTGCAAGTAGAATAATTCTATCTGCTTTTTTCTAGGTACCTCTCACAGGAAGTATTATTTTATATCTTTTGAATTTCTCTATGAATTTCTTTTTGGATTACATGTGTTTCCTCCATGCAGTACCTTGTTAGAGCTAGCTTCTTGATCCATTCTGCCAGTCTATTTCTTTTGATTGACTAGAGACCATTAACATTGAAGGTATAACTGATATGTATTGACTTATCTTTGACATGTTATTTTTTGTTGTTGGTTCCATGTTCCCCCCGTGTTTTAGTTGCTTGCCTTCATGGAGGATTAATGCTACTGTGCTTTGCTGAGTTGGAATCTTTGTTATCTCTTTCTAGAATATCCTTCAGAACATTCTGGAGTGCTAGCTGGGTGGTGATAAACTTTCTCAGGTGTTCTTCGTCCATCAATTTTGAGAGAGTTTTATGAGGTTTTCTGAGTGTATTTTTGAGGTAGGGTTGCACTATGCAGTTCAGATGGGCATTTAACTCACTTTGTAGCCCAAGCTAGCCTCAAACTCAGAGCAGTCCTCATGTCTCCAGCTTCTGAGTGCTGGGATTACAGGAATATGCCATTACACTCAGTCCTAAAAGATAGTTTTGGGAGCTATATCAATCTGGGTTAGAGGTTGTTTTCTGTTAGGATTTCAAAGAAGCTTTTCTTGACTTGAGGATTTGTGTTGAAAAGTCTACTGTGATTCTGATAGTCTTTCCTTTACAAGTGATTTGCTTCTCTCACTAACAGCTTTTCATACTCTGTGTGCTGAATTTCTGGAATCTTGCCCTTTATAGTTTTATCATGGCTAAATGGAGTTCTACATGCCTCATTTTTCTGTTTGTCAGATTCTTTTTCCCTCTTGGGAAGGTTTCTCCCATGATTTCTGGGAATAGGCTTTTCATGACATTTCTGCTCTCTCCTGAGTTTTCATCGATTCTGATCCAACTTACATTATTCTTCTTTACACCATCTAGCACCTACTGCATTGATTTTTCATGTGCCATTGCCATTTTTAACAAATCTTTCTTTTCATGATCACTAACTGCAGTCCTGTGTTCTATATCTGAAATTATGTCCTCACATTAGCTCATTCTGCTGTGAATACTTTCAGTGGTACTTTTATCCCCTGGGTATCTGTTTGAATCTGTTTCATGTCACTGGTAGGCAACATACGTAGTGTTCAGATCTGAGTTGATTACTCCCAGCAAGCCTGCTATAGCTTTACAGTGGGGTACTGGATAACCCCAGTGCATCTTGCCTTTACTTTCCTGGAACTTCAGCCTGGTTTCTGGCTGTGAGGCTGGGACTAGTTTTATTCAGTCTGCAGGATTCCTACGAGCTTGAACTTCACTCCCTGCTCCTATCACTGGGAGATTCTAGGTGAAGCTCACAGTTGTTCTGAGTTGTGACCTCAGTAGGCTCCTTTCCAAGATGTCTACTGGGGAACTGCTCTTTATGGAGGCCCCTCTGAACCTGAGTGAGTGACCAAGCACTGCAGTTTGCTGCTTCCGCTGCCGCATTCCACTGGTGCATTACTTCACAGAGGCCACTGAGGTTGGCAGTAGCCACTGGGATAAGCAGTAGACACAGCATGCCTGAAGGTTCAAGCTGCGTCTCCATGCAGTGAGTCCATGCTCAGGGAGAAAGTGTTGCCTGCTACCTCCTTGTTCTTCATCGAAGTGCCTCTCTTTGCTCTTCCCTGTGGACTTCAATTCCCATTTAAGTTCCTGAACGGGGCCCAAGGACCCACTTCTCTCCTCCTTTTCTTCCTCACATTGCTATATTCCAGTATCTGAATGCAAATCTCGAAGAGGTTATTTCTCTGCTGCTCCCTATTTTGCAATCTTCCTGGAAGTCTCTACTTTTAGAAATATTTCATTTCTTTCACAATTTCTTTCCTGTGGCCCACTGTTTGATACTCATTTTCCAAATGCTTCTGCATGTTCTATGATTTCCTCTGTCATTGATGACCAATTTTACTGCATGAGGGTCTGATAATATATTTGGGGTGATTCTGAATCTGTTGTATACATTTTAACAGACTTTGTGGGCAGGAATGTTATCTATTTTGGAGAAAGTGCCACGTGCTGCTGAAGAGCATGTGTAGATGTTCTAGTAGCGGGTCAGACCTAGTAAACACCTATTAAATC
>PVLD010029354.1:0-18179 GCA_004027595.1 Dinomys branickii
AGAGAGAGAGAGAGAGAGAGAGAAGGAGGGAGGGAGGGAGAGAGAGAGAGAGAGAGAGGAAAGAAGAATACAAAACAAATCACCAAGCAAAAGAAACCTACGGTGTTAGAAGTCAGGACAGTAATTTCCTTTGGCCAGGGAAGAGAAGACTCAATGAAAGGAGCCATGGAGGAGTTTCTGAGGGTGCTGGTAATGTCTTATCTCTTCACTAGGTACTAGCTACACATACAGGTATATTCACTTTGTGATAATTCAAGAACAAGGACACTTACAAATTGTGTGTTATTGTGTATTTATGTTACACTTCGGTAAGTGTACTAGTGTCCACAATTCATTATGCATCGAAGATGGACTAGTGACAGAAATTGACAAATATATACATTATTAAGTAAGTATTATAAAATGTCAATGTTAGACTCTCAGAGCAGGGCAAAAGGTCTTTATAAAATTCTTTACACCTAGGTGTGGTGGTGCATACCTATAATCCTAGCACTCAGGAGGCTAAGGCAGGAGGATGGTGGTAAGTTCAAGGCCAGCTTGTACTACTACATAGTGAGACCTTATCTCAAAAATAAAAAAGAAAAATGGACCAAAATTCTTTCCACTTTGTTTTATTTTCTTCATAATAAAACACCAGAGACAAAAAAAAGACCTAATGTCTTTTTTTGCTCTCGACAATTCTAAAATCATTGAAAATTAAAAGGGCTTGCCAACCCAAAAACCAAGACAACATGCAAGAAAACAGCAAGAAGAGATTCATCCTAACAGGTAACAAGACACTACTAAGCAACACACATTACTAAGCAGCTAAAATGATATAGTATTGACATAAAGATGGATAGAAACCACTGAAACAGGGAAGAGCCTAAAAACTAATTCATGCGCACATACAAAAAAAACAAGGCTGGTTAAAGATCAGAGGTGAAAAGTCAGAGTGTTCAGTGAGTGTTGATTCATGCATCAGATTAATACTTGAGGAAATACAGGCTATAATGATTCACAAGGTAAATATTTAACACAGAATACAATATAAACACAATACAATAAACAAAGAATATAAAGATGGTCCTTGCCTTACAAGGGTTCAACTTTGTAATTTTTGATGTTGCAAAAGCAAACCCACACAACCACACACTTTCAATAGAACATTCGATAAACTATGATGTGAGCTCTAGCACTTTACTGTATACAATGCCTGGAGTTAGATGAGTCTGTCCAGGTGTGGGCTAATGTGTTCTGAGCACATTTAAATTAGGGTAGGTTTAAAGTTATGATGTTCAAGGTCGGGCGTGATGGCACATGCCTCAGGAGGCTGAGGCAGCAGGACCGACCATTGTGTGTTCGAGACCAGCCTGGGCTACAGAGTGAGCTCAAGGCCAGCCTGAACTGCCTAGTGAGACTCTGTCTCAAAAAGACCCCCCCCCAAAAAAATGTTATGACATTCAGTAGATTAGGTGTATTTAATGCATTTTTGACTTGCTGTATTTTTAACTCACAGTGAGTTCAACAGGAAAAGCTCCCCCTTAAGTCAAAGCACATCCACAGTTTTCTAAGTAACACAGTATACTGTTAAATCCATACATAATTTAAAACATGAGAAGTATTATATTTTGCTTAGGAGTATATTTATATATAAAAATACAGAAATGTTATGAAAATGAAATACCAAATTCAAGCTGGGCATGGTGGTGCATGCCTATAATCCCAATACTCAGGAGATTGAGGCAGGAGGATCATTGGGAGTTTAAGACCAGCCTGGGCTACAAAGTGAGCTCAAGGCCAGCCTGAACTGCATAGTGGCACCCTGTCGCAAAAAGATTAAAAAAAAAAAAAAAAAAAGGAAATACCAAATTCAGATTAGTAGCTACTTCTCAGGACATAGGAGAGTATCCAGTAGAGAAGTACCTAAATACATAGGCATGTGCTACATTACTCTTTTTAAAAAATCTTAAATACTCCATGACAAATCTGTTTTTTTAATTAAAACAAGTCCGACATAGGAGTACATGGTTTTTAAATGGTAAGGTAGCTTAAAAATCTGAAGCAAATACTAGAAATAGAAGAATGATAATAAGAAAAACTAAGACAGGCATGGCAGCTTATGCCTATAATCCCAGCACCCTGAGAAGCTGAGGCAGGAGAATTTTAAATTAAGTCCAGCCTGAACAACTGTGAGACCCTGTCTCAAAATAAAGGGGTGGAAGCCAGGCATGGTGGCATATGGCTGTACTGTAATCCCACCACTAGGGAGGCTGAGGCACGAGATCTGCCAAGAGTTTAAGGCCAGCCTGGGCTACATAATGAGTTCAAGGCCAGTCTCAACTACACAGCAAGACCCTATCTCAAAAAACCAAACAAAGTAAATAAGTAAATGAGGGGCTGAGGATGTGGCTCAGTGTAAAGGCTCTGGGTTCAATCCCTGTTAACTGCTTTGAAAAAAAAAAAAGAAAAGCTAAAGAAATCAAGACTAGGTCCTGAAACAGTTTGTTAAACATGGTTTAAAAGAAATTCCTGCACTTGCTTCAGCAGCACATATACTAAAACAAATTCCTTTTATTTTTATTTTTATCCCACAGAGAAATCACTGAAAGATAGTAAGCCAGGGAGCATTGGTAAGGCACAAGATACGGTAAGTTTCTTGGTGACAGAAACTTGTTTACTATTTACTTCCTGTCTTAGTACAGTTGATAATACACTGATACTTAACAAGTATTTATGAATTAATCAATTTTATGCAAAGAACAATGTGGGGGAAACAAAGAAAAAGATAAATCAAAAAGCAATTATAATCCAAGCAGAAGATGTTATGCTTATAATGATCACCTAAACCTACCACTTCACCTCTACTTTACAAGGAACATTAAATTACAAACTTTCAAGAGACATGAAATAAACACAAAGAATCTGGTTCAAATGAGGCAATGTAATAATTCCACATGTACTCACCATTCTTCCGCTCACTTAGTGGGGGCAAATTGGGATTCCTGCCAGGGTGGAGGCCCAGGGTCAGCTCGGGCTGCAGGGAGAGCTCCTGCAATTCATTGGCAACAGCTTCACTCTGAGGGCTGGGGGCGGCAGACAGGGACAGGAGCACCGGTTCTTCATCATTTTCGCCAGCCCCACCTCCGTCCAGCCCATTCACAGCAATGACGGAAGGGGGCAGGCACACCACACTGGAGAAATCCACTTTGGCTTTTGTGATGGCAGCTTGGAATTGGAAGAAGAAACAAAAAGTTAGATGGTACCATGAGGAAACCTATCAGTGAGCAGGCACTGAACTTTAATGTTACAAATTATATAATTAGCAAAACTGCCATGATTCTTAAAAGCTTTTTGTAAGGTAAGCTAGCATTGTTATTAAACATACTCACAGAATGCATGAGATCACAAGGCTGATACTATCCCTCAACTAGTTTGCTCAGTTCAACATATAATTGAAATAAAAGCAGCATACATGCATATACAACAGATTAAGAGAAGATGCTGGTCAAGAAAAAAAAGCTAGGAAATAAACTTACCTTCAACTACTATCGGAAACTATCTTGAGAAATAACATTTATTGAGTAGCCACAAGGTATTAAAGCATCACATTGTACCAACATAATGTGGGGGAGAAATGTCTTTAAGAAAACAGTGGTACAACACTTGCCTAGTGTATGTGTGGTGCTGGTTTGAATCCCTAATATGGGTATGGGGATTTCCAAGTCATTAGATTTCACAAAGAAATATTACCAAAGAGATGTGTGTTTGATAATAGATATTCACCTAAATACTTTCACCTATATGAATACTCAATAAGATATTGAATATTCAATATTTAATATTCTAACTAACACATTAAAACATCTGGTAACATGAAAAGAACTAGATCTTTCAAGATGACAAAGTGTGGTGGCACACGTCCATAATATCAACCTTCAGGAGACTTGAGATCAAGAGTTCAAAACCAACCCTGGGGGGCTGGGGATATAGCTCAGTGGAATAAGTGCCTGCCTGGCAAGCACAAGGCCTTGAGTTCAATCCCCAGTACTGCCAAAAAAAAAAAGACAAACAAAAAAAACAAAACCAACCCTGGGCAACACAGCAAGACCCCATTTTAAAAATGAAAAGAAAAATGACAAAGAACGTATATAACACAGAAGTCTTCTCAACAACACGAGAACAATGGCTGCCAAGAACGGTGGCACACGTCTGTAATCCAAGCATGCAGGAGGCTGATACAGGAGATCTGTGAGTTTGAGGTCAGCCTGGGCTACACAGCAAGTTCAAGGCTAGTCCCAACTACATAATGAAACTTTGTCTCAAAAATGAAAACAAATAAACAAAGAATAATTGAATTACCAAAATGTGCACTCACTGAGTCCTATGCAGTTATTCATAATAACATTTTTGGTAGTAACAGGGATTGAACTTAGGGGTGTTCTATCACTGAAGTTATATCCCTAGCCTTCTTTTTTTAAAAATTTTGAGACAGGGTCTCAATCTTGCAATGCTCCTTCCTCAGCCTCCCCAACAGCTGGGATTGCAGGCATGTGCTACTACTATGTCCAGTAAGAAAAAAATTTATTAAGTATTTCAAATGGGGAAATGTTTATTCTAAAGTTATATTTAAGAAAATTAAAATATAAAAAGGCATACTCATACGTAAAAACATTACCCAGATTGTTTTCAAGTACACTAAAACAAAACAGGTTTTGTTTGTTTTATGAAAGGTTTTCTTTTTCTACCCAAATTTATTAATTTAAAATTGACAAATTACATTGTATGTATTTGTTATATACATACTATCACTCGAAGCACATACCCACTGTGAAAAGGTTACTTTCTTATAGATTGCAAATATTCTCTAAAATACTTATATTGATTGTTTCTATAATGAAAAATCTATAGTCCTCTCGCTATGTAGTTCAGGCTGGCCTGGACTCACTATAGAGCCTAGGCTGACCTTGAACCTCTGGCAATGCTCCTGCCTCAGCCTCCTGAGTGCTGGAATTATAGGAATATGCTACCCCACCCACTTCTAGGCTAAACTTCTTATACCATCCTCCTCCCCCTCTCCTTATTTAACTCCCTTAAGAGTTTTTTGTTAACTCACATTCCATTGCATTTTGGAGGGGGGTAGTACCGAGAACTCCCTAAACAAGTTAGGTTTCTAGTCCTGATCTGGAAAGGAAAATTCTCTGAGAGTTCTCTACAGACTAGAGCAAGAACTTTAGAAACTAAAAACATATTAGCCATAAAATTAAGAAAAGGCATTGAAAACTGAAAGACATTCCACCTTCAAGTAAGACAAAACCCTAATAATGAACCTGACTGTAGTTCTAGCAGACCAAACTCATAAATGTAAAATGGGCTGGGGAAGGTCCAGGTGAGAGTAATCATGATGACACTACGAAGAACAAAAACATTAAGAAGGTCTTTCTACCCCCAAAAGAGCTGCAAAAGTTGATAGGCAAGACGATAAGATTAAAAAGTACCAATGAAGAGCCAAAGAGGCAACATGAGCAAACACTGGGAAAAGGGTGTGAACTATGTTTTACAGGTTTGAACAAAGGGAATTATCAAACAACAAATGTGTACTATGAAAACCCAGAATCTAACCTTTAAAGATTTTCTATCTCGTTGATGATTTATTTTCATTTAAACAATGTCTCAGTGTATACTGGAAAAACAACTGTTCTAAAGGATTAATCTGGTCCTGTGTTCTTTTTACCACTGACTCTAAACATGTGCTTTCTTCCTTTGATAGCAGCCACTCCAGAACAAAAAGACTTCAATTTATAACATTCATGGACCTCTAGAAACCTAACTTGCTTAGGGAGTTCTCAGTACTACCCCCGTCCAAAATACAATGGAATGTGAGTTAACAAAAAACCCTTAAGTGAGTTAAATAAGGGGAGGCGGAGGAGGATGGTATAAGAAGTTTAGCCTAGAAGTGGGTGGGGTAGCATATGCCTATAATCCCAGCACTCAGGAGGCTGAGGCAGGAGGACTGCCAGAAGTTCAAGGTCAGCCTAGGCTCTATAGTGAGTCCAGGCCAGCCTGAACTACATAGTGAGAGCTTCTCTCCAAAAAAGAAAAAAAAGCCCT
This sequence comes from Dinomys branickii, assembly GCA_004027595.1. Classification (NCBI taxonomy): domain Eukaryota; kingdom Metazoa; phylum Chordata; class Mammalia; order Rodentia; family Dinomyidae; genus Dinomys; species Dinomys branickii. Next base: position 6,091 of record PVLD010029354.1, read on the forward strand.
TTATCCTAGGAGCTAGGAAAAATGGCTTCACATAAAGAAACAGGTTTTCAGTAAACCACTGTTAAATGATTATGGATTATAAATGTTCACATTAAGGACAGGGGTATTGTCGCTCAATGGTAGAGCACATGCTTAGCATGAGACTCATTCCTCAATATCAAAAAAGAAACCTACTAGAGTTCATACCCCTCACTAAGAAACTGACAGATTTAACTGTAACAGCAACAACTGTGTATTTAGTAGACAGACCCTGCAAATATTACCCACACATAACAGGCACTCAATATGCATTTGTTGACCTAACAAAGAGAAGCAAATTAAAGATACAGAAAGATCATCTAGGGCCTGACAAGGACGGGCCTTAAGGGGGAATCTGGGTAAAACAAGGAAGGCACAGAGAAGATACAGAACCACTAAGAATGACATCTGGAAGTCAGCGACAGAAACCAGCAACCACACCACTGAAGTACTATGGCTACAGTGCTGGCGCTGGGGCATGTGTGGGGTACACATCGGTAACCCCACACTCAGGAGGGTGAGGCAGAAGGGTTGAGGCCTGGTCTACAGAGTGAGCTAAAAGTAAAGGCCTGAACAACACAGCAAGAACCAGAACAATAAAAGTGTTAGTGATACATGAAATTCTTAACCAAAAAGCAAAGCCCCATTATTTCAGACCTGACACTCCCTCTACTACCATAATTAGATGTGCCATTACATAAACTTCATATTACTCGAGCTGAGGATGTAGCTCCATGGTACGATGCTTGCTTAGCATGCACAAGACCTTGGGCTCAAGTTCAATGCTGGAAAAATAAAAATTATCCTACCTGAAAGGAGGGATGGTAGTAGAATACAAATAGTACCAGCAATTTTGTAATATTTACCAGATTAAATGAAAATCTCAAATACTAACTACCTCATAATGTCTTAATTTCTACATAATTACGAAAGAGACCAACAGTTAAGTGTTAGTATGTCAATGAATATTTTATTTTCAAATGAGTGGTTTTTGGGGGCTGGGGATATAGCTCAGTGGAATAAGCGCTTGCCTAGCAAGCGCAGGGTCCTGAGTTCGATCCCCAGTACCGCAAAAAAAAAAAAAAAAAGAGTGGTTTTTGCATTAAAAATGGCCTGGCAGGGATGGGGATATAGCACAAGCATCTGCCTAAAAATGGCCCGGCAATCGTGTTTAATAGGTACAGAATTTCAGTTTTACAAGACAATAAAGTTCTAGAGGATCTGGTGTACAACATCATAAATATACACAATTGAACTATACACTTAAAATAATTATTTAATGTTACATGTATCTTTACCATATAATTATTTAAAAATAGCTCCATAAAATAGCTGCTTAAAAATATTTCTTGCTGAGCAGAGCACTGTGTATCTATAAGCCCAGCTCCTCAAGAGGGATGGCTTGGGGCCAGGAATTCAAGGTCATGCTGAGCAACACAGCAAGATCTCATTTTAAAAACAGTAACAATACAAAATTATGAAAGTAACTCATCCTAAACTCCTATCATTCTGTGAGTTTAAAAGCGTAAAAGTATACATTCTTTAAGAGTCCTTTCACTAATTCAGAAATAACTTTCCTCTTGATTTCAAGTAGGTAACTGTCATTACTGCTGAATTCAGAGATCTGACATTTGCGTATGTCACTATTCCCACGAGACAATAAAGATCTATCATCTGATACCATCATTGTTCTAATGAAGCATGAAGTTAAACTGCTTGAGTTTGTGAGTCTAGTATGCATTTGGTGTACGTATTCAGTACTTCTAGAAAATTATTTTATTTAAAAGTAACTTTGAGGGAAATGGCCCATGTAGTGGACTGACAACTGGTGGTCAACATATAACCCCCAGCTGAACTGCGGCAGTGTGGTGCTGGGTGTGGGAGGCCTGCCTGGGGACTGCTGCCAGCAGCATAAGAGGCAGAACTGGAGAAGGAGGCTTTGGGGAACTAAACAGGCTGTTAGGAGCAGAGAAGGGCTGTTGGGAGCTGGCAGAAGCTGTAAGGAGCTGTTGGTTTTCCTGATGAACTTGGCTGTTTTCATCCTCTGAGGAGCTCGGGACCTCATTGGCACTGAGAAAGGCTTTGGTTCACTTTGGGGAAGCTCTGGTCCTCCCTTTGAGCATCACTTCCTGGCTCCAGAGGGGAAGATGGTGCACCGCTCAGTCTCCAGAAGAAGCTTACAACGTTGGTTTCCCTGATGGGAACTCAGCCATTTTGATCACAGGAGGAGCTTGGGACCTCACTGTTGCTGAGGATGGCTGTGGTACCTTTCAGAGGAGCTCTGGTTTTTTGAAGCATCACTTTCTGGCTCCAGTGCAGATCCCTCAGCTTACTAGCACAGATCCTTCATCCCACTGGCATAGACTTCCTAGATTCAACCACTGACCTTTGGGCCTTCGAAGTGTAGATCTGTGAAACAAGCTTGCACAAGATATTGTTACGGGCTCTGGGCTTCCAGTTGGATTCGTGGGAAGCATTGTTATGAGCTCTAGGTCTTAAGTTGGACTCACACAGGACATTATTGCAGGATCCAGGCCCTCAGCTGGATTCTTGGTCTATGTTGTGTGGACCGATTTCCTGAATTCTTGTATATCACTCTTTGGGTGACTATTATAAATAATCTTATAAAATATGTGTCCTACATTATGTACTGTTCTTGCAAAAATACCCCAAACCAACACAAAATTGGTACCAAGAGTGGGGTTATTATTGTTGTGATGTTGCCTGGCCATATGACTTAAGAACCTAAGTCTAGTTTTAGTTATGAAAAGTAAATGAAGATTAACTTCTTCATTTTAAAACTACAAATGTTTCTTAAAACACATTTAACAGATTAAAGAAAAGTATCAATTCTGTTGTTATCTGGACTACAACTATGGCTACCACTGACCAGGATTTTTAAGCAATTGAAAAACTGTTTCAATAAATGTTCTATTCAGTATTTATCTTAATAGCTTAGTGTCTTGGTTACTTTTTTCTTGTTGCTGAGACAACATACCCAATGCCCAAAATGAAGGAAGGAAAGATTTATTTAACTTACAGTTTGTGGAGGTTTCAGTCCATACTTGGTTGGTTCAGAGGCAGGGTGGCACATGGCAGAGAGCAAACGTTCACCACAGCAGAACAGCAAAAACAACAAGAGCAAAAGGGAGGAATGGTGCCAAGCAGCCTCTTTCCCTCCCTTACATTGTTAACAGGCTACCCCCACCCAGGAGGCCTGTAATGCTCAGGTAATCTCCATGCTCTCCTCTTCCACAGGCTCAGGACGTGTACAAAGTAAGCACACTGGCTTCCCCTTGAGTCCACTCAGCCAAACCTCTAGACTCCCCAAGTTGACACAATGTATCAACCATAACTCTTAATAACTCATTAAGTTCTATATATAGGCTTGAAGAGTTCACTTAAAATTTTATGTATACACTTTACCACATTACTAGATAAATTGTATGCTCTGGTAGTATTTGTTAAAGTTTCAGCATATATCATTTTAAAATGACAATATTAAACAATATCACAACCAAATTTTTCCTTAAAGGTTATGGGGTATATTATACTTGATACATTGTGTCAACTTGATGAGTCTAGCCTTTGGCTAAGTGACTCAGCAGTTCTACATCCTGGGGTAAAAAGGATATATCTTTCCTGCTCTAGGATGTTGCTCATTGTGCCAATGTGAGAAATTTAGAAGGTTAACTATGTGATTAAACTGGGAGATAGGGTGCTCACTTTGTATTCATCCTGAGCCTGTGCAAGAGGAGGGCATGGAGATTATGTGAGTGCTACATGTCCCCTGGGTAGGGGCAACCTGCTTACAGTGTAAGGGAGGGAAAGAGCTTGCTGTTCTCTGCCCCTCCTCCCTTTTGCTCTTGTTGCCTTTGTTGTTTTCTGCCACCATAAGCATTTGCCCTCTGCCATGTGCCACCATAAGCATTTGCCCTCTGCCATGTGCCACCCTGCCATGGAGCCAGCCAAGTATGGACTGAAACCTCCACAAACTGTAAGCTAAATAAACCTTTCTTCATTTTGGGTGTTGGGTACTTTGTCTCAGCAAGGAGAGAAAAATAGGGTAGCGAAAGTAAGGGGAGGGTAGATGAAACAAGAGTGGCAGAAAGACGGCCAGGGATATAGCTCAGTGGAATAAGCGCCTGCCTGGCAAGTGCAATGTCCTGAGTTGGATCCCTGGTACCGATAAAAAAAAAAAAAAAAAGAGTGGCAGAAAGATAGCAACTACTAAAGCTGGGTACTGAGTATATGAAACTACCATAATCATCTCTCTACATTTGCTTGATAAAATTTTTATCAATCTTTTAAAATGAAAGAGTCTTCCACTGAACAAAAAGAAAACTTAGAGAAGCATAAACCAAGGATGCCTTAACTGTCACTGTAAGAAATAGACTTGCTGGGCATGGTGGTACGTGCCTGTAATCTAAGCACTTTGGGAGGCTGAAGCAGGATGATTGCAAGGTTAAGCTTAGCCTGGGCCATTCTCTCAAAAAATGAAAAGGACGGTAATGTAGCTCGGGGAAAATCCTTGAGTTCACATCCCAATACTGGGGGGGAGGGGAAGAAAGAAAAGAAAAATAGACCAGAAGTATAAGGACTGGCGTGGTGGCACACACCTGTAATCTCAGAACTATGGAGGCCGAGGCAAGAGAATTGGTGCGAGTTCGAAACCAGCCTAGGCTACAAAGTAAGCTCAAGGCCGGCCTGAAACGCACAGTGAGACCCTGTCTCAAAAAGACACACACACACACACAAAGTATAAGAACTGACAAAAAGAAAACAGAATAGATTGGAATAAAATATATATATACTGGTTTATGTCTCTAGCAAACACACTACTTTCTATTTATTTTGAATAGCCTATAGGAGAAAATCCCAGTAAAGAGTAACAGTCTAGACACAAGACCCAAAAATGCTGAGGACTAGCTTGCTATTGGCAGAATTAAGTCCTTCCTATCAATTCCCAAATATGCCTAAAACATTATAAAACTTGCATCTTGTTTTAATGTTATAAATGTACCATTCTACTGGCTCCAAACCTTTGTTTTTCATCAAAGAATCCCTAACTCCAATTTCTGGGCTGCTGATTCACATATGATCAGTAGTTGATGGCAGAACAAAAACAACACGGGGGCAGGGTAATCCCCCATACCCCATCTGTTCCCTCTCCTGGCCCGATTCCACCTCATCTTCCCTCTGCCCCACCCCACCCACCGGGCCGCGTGCCTTCTGCTGGAGCAGAGCAACACACGTAACCAGAAGCAACAGCACAAAACGCGCTAGAGAAGTGGAGAGCACAGGCAGACAGCTGGTAACCCTGAGTGTAAGCACTAGACTGGCAGGACCCTTTACTGTGGGCCATGACAAGGTTGATTTCACATAAACTAAAGGTAAGGTTCTTTTGATTACAAATTTTTCTATATAAAAATTACTAATAAATTAATGATCTTTCTTTTAGCTAGCCAGAGTTTTGTCTTCAATACCACATAGAAAAGCAAATCTTAGCCAGTCCTGATGGCGTACGCCTGTAATCCCAGCACTCAGGAGGCTGAGGCAGGAGGATTGCTATGAGTTTGAGGCCAGCCTGGGCTACAAAGTCAGTTCAAGGCCAGCCTGAACTGCAGAGTGAGACTCTATCTCAAGAAACAAAAACAAAAACAAAAAGAAAGAAAAAGGAAGAGCACAGTGCTGGCGAAGCTTTTAGAGCTTTCAAGCATAAACAGGCCCCTGCAGCTTGAGTGCCATAGGTTCGCCACTACTGACTATCCTAGTACCTAAGCAGATGTCAGTGTATGTATACACAGATGCACACACATAAAAATTTTGGCAAGAAGGGATACACATCAGCTGAGCCATGGAGGCCCACCTGGGCGACTCTCCTTGGAGGCAGAGCAGCGGTCTCCACTGTGGCCGAGCCCGGCCCTATCTCCATGTATTGGCGTGTACAGAGCTGGCTGGCACCTTTCCTTACCCCTTCAGCTGGCTCTAAGCAGTGCATACTGGTGCAGGCGAGGTACAGATGGTCTCTGAAGGGTTTCCTGAGAGCTTACCTCATATATACTACATAACCTCTTGGGTCTCATACTAGAAAATGAGGGAAACAAGGCTTGACCAACTGTCCTAACCTCTGTCCCCATCACCTACAGATGTCTTAAAAAACTACTCAACACTTCTAGAGATGGCAAACAAGAAGGTTCCTATTCCCTTTTCATCTCAGAAATCATCCAAGAGCAAGTACAAGAAACACATAATCTACCTTAAAATAATGGGCCACACACAGAAGAGTGTGAAAAGGAACTGCAAATTCCAGCACCTTTACCTCCACCGACAGGCGGGGTCTATTCACCTCCCCTGAGTCTGGGCAAACCTCTATCGTGCCCCCCAGAGTCCACTGAACGCAATGCTCTGACAGTTGCCAGTCTAGACTCTATGAGGACTGGCAGCACCTACCCTGGATTCTTGGCACTCTGTGCACCCATGTTAGGCCAACTACCCTGCTGGACAGACCATAAGAAGAGGTGTCAAGACCACACAGGAAGGAAGGAGGCCCAGCTGAGTCCACCTTGCAGACATCCCAAGCAGCACGCATGGGCAGAGCCATCCTGGACTCTCAACAGGCTCAAACACCAGACAAATGCCACCCTGTGGCCTCCAGTTAACATTATGTAGACACTGTATGGAGCAGAGGAACCCTCAAACTATGCCCTACCCACCTTGTTTACCCACAGCTGTGAAATATAATAAATGCCACCAGCCTTCTCAACAGCAACAATGGAAACTAAATAATCATGGAGCAATGACTTAAAATTCTGACAGTATTTTTAAGCTAGAGTTGTTTGCACCACCTAACAACTATCAAGCAAATACGAGGGTATTCTAAGTAATAAAAAATTTCACCTCTCAAAAAAAAAAAAAAAAACTTTTCAGAGGGCCGGGGATATAACTCAATGGCACAAGCGCCTGCCTAGCAAGTGCAAACTGGAATCTGGAGTTTGATTCCCGGTACCAAAAAAAAAAGAATACTTTTAAAAAAAACCTTTCCAGCTGGGCATGGTGGCACATGCCTGTAATCTAGCACTTGAGAGGCTGAGGCAGGAGGATCACTGCAAGTTTGAGATCAGCCTGGGCTACAACGTGAGCTCAAGGCCGGCCTGAACTGCACAGCAAGACCCTGTCTCAAACAGATCAAAAACAAAAGATTGGGCTGGGGATATAGCTCAGTGGAATAAGTGCCTGCCTGGTAAGCACAAGGTCCTGAGTCTGATCTCCAGTACCAGAAAAAAAAAACCTTTTCCGAAAGCCTTCCTTGCGTGGTGGCACACACCTTAAGTCCAGCACTCTTGTAGGCTGAGGCAGGGAGATAGTAATCTCATGCCCAGGCTAGGCAAGCTCCTGTTTCAAAATAGAAAACAAAGAAGGCTAGGGGCATAGCTCAGTGAAGGTCCTGGTTCAATTCTTAGTACTAGGGGTAGAAGGGCCACGACCCTGTGTTCCACCTACGCTACAAACAAAGAAAGAGACACAGATCCACGTAGTAGGAATTCCAAGCTAGGTGTAAAAGAAACACAATTCTCAGGAAGTAAAGGCAAATACCAGCAGGCCCTGAAACCCATAAGCAGAGATCAGAACAGGAAGAAAAGGCACTCTGGAAGGAAGATCTCCAAGATGTTACGGTATGAATGTGTTCGCAACTTAACCCACAAACTCACATATTAAAACAAAGTATTTGGAATTAGGGCCTTTGAGGCCCTTTGAGGGGCAATTAGGGTTAGAGAGGTCAGGGGGTGAGGCCACATGATGGCACTGGTGATTTGTAAGGACAGGACATTACTGTCCACCTTACCATGTGACATCTTCCACCACTTTTGACATAGCACAGAAAACCTCAGCAGATGCTGGGGCCATATTTGAAGACTGCCCAGCCTCCAGAACAGTGAGCTAAATGAACCTCTATTACTTATAGTCTCAGAGATTTTGTTACAGCAACAGAAAACATAAAACTAAGGGGAAAAAGTCTGGTAAATTATCTAACAGCTTTAACCACACAGAGAATTGCAGCTCAGTGGTAGACTGTGTGCTTAGCATGTAGGAGACCCTGGTTTCAATCCCCAGCAGTGCGCACACACATGCACCCACATACACAGATCCTCAAAGAATATAAAACAAATCAGTGATATTTATAAAGGAAATTAAGCAAAAATTTTAATGCAGACAATTATCAATGCTAGAAAAAAATTATAAAAAATAAATAAAGCCATAATAAATCATTTGGCTAAGTACTGCATAATATATTTATAAAATAAAATGTTTAATTAAGATTTAACCAAAAATTAAAATAAAACTTCACTGGGAAGATTGCAGATAGTAAGAGAGCTATAAAACAACTAAATTTTCTTGTACTATCATAGGTAGTAAATAATTAAGGTCTGGGGGCTGGGGATATAGTTCAGTGGCACAAGCACCTGCCTGGCAGGCACAACGTTCTGAGTCTGATTCCCGGCACAAAAATATAATAATAATAATTAAGGTCTAGAAATGCTATCAAGAAACCAGAGTACATGTATGAATATTTGGAAACATCAGAATTGCTATCATCAAGAATGTACAAAATAGTATGTGCTGGTAAGGGTGCAGGGAGAAGAAAACCCTTCTGTGCTGCTGGAGGGAATGTAAATTAACACAACACTACAGAATTCAACACAGATTCCTCAAAAAACTACACACAGAACCGTATGACCCAACTATACCACTGCTGGGTACATACCCAAAGAAATGAAAGTCAGTGTACTACAGGGACAACCTGCATTACAGCATAATTCACAGGAGCCAAGATACAGGAAAGCCCAAATGCCCATCAATAGATGAATGGAAAAAGAAAATGTGGTATATATATATACATAATGGAGTATTATTTAGCCATAAAGAAAAATAAAATTAGGAAAATAGAACTGCAGATCATCACGCTAAGTGAAATAAGCCAGATTCAGAAAGACAAGTATTGCATGGTTTCCCTACTATGTGGACTCTAAAAATATAATAACTCATCTTTAAAATAAAACTCATTTTAAACAAGGGCATGAAAGCAGAAGGAAGACTACTACATTAAAGGGAGGGAAGAGGAGGAGGGCAGCAGTACAATAGAGGCTGGATACAATCAAATATGCTAACACACATGTGAAAACACCGCCTGAGACTCAGGACTTTGTGACATTCATTGGCACTGAAGAAAAGAACAGTGGGAGTTCATGAGTAAATGAACACAGGCAGAGAAAGAGGAGGGTACACAAAAGTAACATAGAAAGATGGTGAATTTTATCTTTTTGTTGTTTTCAAAAGTTTCAAGTATGTTCTAGCAAAACTAATAAATTTAAAATTGAGGGAGGAGAAACAGTGGCAAATACTAGAAGTGACTGAGTTTTTAAGTGGCTCATCAATCAGAACAGAGGGGTAGACGTAGAATACTGTTGTAGTTTGGGGCTTTGCAAGGGGAACAGTACAGGAAATATAATTTACAGAATTATGTTATACTAGTCACCCAAAGGTCATATACAAAAAAAGAGTGCAGGAAATCTGTCCACACACTAAAGACCAAAGAATCCAGTTGAGGGCCTGGATCCCACACTAATGACCTGCATGAGTCCAGCTGAAGAGCTAGAGCCCATAACAATGCCCCCCACGAGTCCAGCTGGAGGCCAAGAGCCCAGACAGTGTCTCATGCAGGCCTGTTTCATGGATCTGTGCTGGAAAGGCCCAAGGGTCAGTGGTGGAAGCCAGAAAGTCTGTACCAGTGGGATGAAGGATCTGTGCCAGCAGGCTGAGGGATCTGCACTGGAGCCAGGAAGCAATGCTCAAAGTAAGAACCAGAGCTCCCCCGAAAGGTACCACAGCCACCCTCAGCAACAGTGAGGTCCTGAGCTCCTCCTATGAGAACAGCCAAGTCCCCCTCAGGAAAGCCAAGGCAACAAGCTTCTCCACGAGACCAAGCAGTGCACCATCCTCCCCTTCAGAGCCAGGAAGCGATGCTCAAAGGGAGGACCAGAGCTCCACAAAGTGAGCCACAGCCATTCCCAGTGACAACAAGGTCCCAAGCTCCTTTGAGAACAGCCAAGCTCATTAGGAAAGCCAGCATGATAAGCTCCTTCAAGAAAATCAACAGCTCCAGGAGCAAACAACAGCTTTTCTTCCTCTCCAGTTCTGCCTCTTATGCTGCTGGCAACAACCCCCAGGTGGGCTCCCGCACCCAGCACCGCGCTGGGTGATACATGTTGGCCACCAGTTGTCAGTCCACCGCAGGTATCTGTACAGTTCTCAAGTAAGCAGCCAAGAAACACTGATGGACATTGTAACAGCCCAGGAATGACATAATCTTTGCTTACTTCAGGTTTTCAGCTTCTCCTGATCATCCACAGGGAAGCGGTCAGCCGAGTTTCTCCTCTTCTCCCAAGAAAATGGCTAACAGTAACAACAGAATGTTACCTTCTCAATCACAAGAGTGTAGCAGGGGATACAGCTCAGGGGATGTAGTGCCTACCTGGAAAGCACAAGGTCCTGAGTTTGATTCCCGGTACCAAAAAAAAAAAACAAACAAAAAGCCAAGAGTGTAAAGAAGCCTTCACTACTGCTGCTGAATTTCTCACCACCCCTTTTTCCACACCCTCTGCTCCACCATTACACTGCTCTGCAGCTGTGCCTTACAACTGCTGCTTCTCCCCATCACCGCTCTCCTGCCAACAGGCGATGCTTCCACAAGATCCAGGGCTCACTATCAGTGCTTACCCTTTACTACTGTAACAGGGTGATGCCCCACGAAGGAGTAAGTTCACTGAGGAAGGGACGCTGTTATAGTTCCTTTTCATCTCGAGTACTTAGCTACAACCTCTGAAACAGAATAGGGGTAAATATTTAATTTACTGACTATATTAACTTCACAGCAATCACATCGCATATCTAAGTGAAAGCATAGACACACTAAAAAAGAATAAAGAGGGTTCTTTCAAAGTAGGTACAGAAATACTGAGAAGATGAGAAAAAAATTCTGGGGAGAAGCAATAATATTTGAGAAGAGTCCCAGCTATTCAGAAGGCTGAGGCAGGAAACCACTTGAAGCCAGGAATTCAAGGCCAGCCTGTGCAACACATCAAGACTCCATTTCAAAGAAAAATTTAATAAATAAAATAATAAAATTTATAGGATTCATGCCTTTTTCATTCATTCTTTCAATAAATATTTGAGTACCTACTAAATGCTACTGTGGTTTCCAGTGAATGAATCAAAATTCCTGCCCTCAATGAGCTTATATTTTTCTAGGAAACAGAAATACACGAACAAAACAACATGAATACACACAGAAAGTACAGGGCACTGATGTCAAACCTTTTAGAGCTTTCCATGGTACAAGGAGGCGGCTGCAGCACACATGCCACATGTCTGCCACCACTGATGTGAGTGTACTACCAAAGGACAATGCAGTTTCACAGGTCACATAGTTGATTCAAGCACGAAAATTACATGAGTTGGGTCCAATGGCCCATGCCTGTAACCGCAGCCCTGGGCAGGATGAGTTAGGAGAACTGTTGCAAGTTAAAAGCCAGCTCTGGCTCCAAAATGGGTTCAAGACCAGCTTGAACCACATACTGGACTCCGTCTCAATAAAAACAAAACAAAAAGCTGTATAAACTGTACCTGGAAAAGACAGCTGTGTCTAGCTCCAGGAAGTAGGAAGTAACATGACCAATATTTTAGAGAATTAATACTGCAGTAAAGTATATGCTAAGTTGGAAAAGAGAAATGGAGATATAAAAGGAAAATGATTTCATTTTTCACAGTATATAACTGGGTTGAAATCTTGGGTAGTTAATATAGAAAAGGGAAACTGCCACACAATGTACCTAGAGCCTTGCTGAATTAAAGTTGAATGAACAAGGCAGGATTCACATGAGACAGGATATGTTTGTGCTTGACTAGGGGTTACAAAGCGAAGGGAGATGTCAAAGATGACACCAAAGTACTAACTCACAGCAACTGCAAGAATGGTATTCTCAAAAGAAAGGAAAAGGAAAAGGAAAAGG
>PVLD010029355.1:0-18178 GCA_004027595.1 Dinomys branickii
TCAGTCGTTTTTGTATTAGCAGAAATGAAGATAACTTTATATTATACAGCATCCAGTGCAAATTCCCTACTATCTTATCTATAATTTGGTATTTCCTTTAATGTTTTTGTGTTAACTAATGTGAAGATAATTGTGTAATACAACATCCAGTTCTAATTCCCTACTATATTCTGTATAACTTTGTATTTTCTGTATTGTTAATGGCTTTTCTGGTTCATATGTCTCCATTCTTTTGTCTTTAAAATAAAATTAAAAAAAAAAAAAGAGGCAAGCCAGTTTTTCCAGCACCATTTATTAAACAGGCCTTCTTTTTTCCAGTGAGTTTGGTTGACCCCTTTGTCAAATATTAGGTAGCTGAGTGGGTTTTTCGTTATGGTTGCATCTTCCAGTCTGTTCCATTGATCCTCAGGTCTGTTCTTTAGCCAGTACCAGGTTGATTTTATTACAGTAGCTTTGTCAGTAGCTTCAGGTCTGGGACGGTGATTCCACCTGACTTGTCCTTATTGCCCAGGATTGCTATTGCTATTCTGGGTCTCTTCTGGTTCCAGATGAATTTGAGGCATATGTTCTCTAGATCTGTGAGGTATGCTAACGGTAGTTTAATGGGAATTGCATTGAATCTGTACAACAGTTTTGGTAGTATGGCCATTTTTACAATGTTAGTTCTTCCTAACCATGAGCAGGGAATGTTTTTCCATTTATTGAAATCCTCTTCGATTTCCTTTTTCAGAGTACTGTAGTTTTCACTGAATAAATCTTTCACATTCTTCGTTAGATTGATTCCTAAGTATTTCAATTTCTTGGTTGCTATTGTAAAAGGTATGATTTCCTGAATTTCGCTCTCTGTCATTTTATTAAGATGCAGATTCATGAGCATTTTTTACCACATTTCCGGTGGTGAATAGTGACCCGATTTCATTACTAGGAAGGTGCATAACTTGGCACCAGTCATTGGGCTTTGGGCTTGTGAAGCCAGGAATTATAAATATTGTTCATTATTTCTTATACATTTCCTTTGTTAATCTCAGCTATCAGTTTATTTTGAAACATTGTACTTTCAAATGTACCATGATTAGAGACCCCTACTCCCAACCCTTATTATTTGCTGGTTCTATTGATTTGCAAACAATGTGTGGGACTGTGCAGATCTTTCATTTCTAAGCTTTATGATGCTCACATACATACCTAGGGGCCAAGATTAGTCACATAATCTAAAGTCTTGCAAGTGACATGAGCCAATTCTACCCATTGTCTGCTGCCTGACCAGACCCTGAGGTCTCAGGCCACACTGGCAGACAGATGGACAGATGGCTCACTCTGCTGCTTGTAATGCTGTATCTCACACAATTCTTTAGTTGCACGAGATAGAAATCAACTCTGGTTAACTTTAGCAAAACAGGAAAGTGTTAGGAGAACATAGGTAGTTCATCAAGTTGAAAGTCTAGCTGAATAAAGACAGCTCAGGAGGTCTTGGTATCCAACTTACTGTCTCATCTGACACTGTTTCAGGAATGGGTTGACACCAACCATTTTTGTTTCTTCCTATCCTTGCATTACTCAGTTTAGGGTCCAAACATGGGAGGGAAAATCTGATTATCGTAGCTGAGATCACAGGCAAGACATCTTGATGGATGATCTCACTAAGACTGCAGACAGTGGTGAAGAGATGCCCCAACAGGATGCTTCTACCAGTCAAAAAGAGTGAATAAGTGGAGGAAAAGTAATTTCCACAAGCACTTTATGGTGTGTGAGGACTTGGTTTGTAAAATAAAAACAAAATTACAGAAATTTGACCACCCCATAAAAGGATTTTAAAATATCAAAATGAAAACAAACAAAAAAATATTCATTCTCTTGCTCCAGTGGGAAACTATGGAAGATAGAGATATTGATGTTTTGTTCGTTTGGGTAGTCAGGATTAGAAATGTGCTAAAGGTAAGAAATGCCATCTTGGACAGTTATATTACACCCTCAGGGGGCTTTATAAATAGATTCAAGAGTCTCACTTTCAGAAACAGTTGAATTCATCACCAGAAGTGAATTTGAAGAACTGCTACACCAGCAAATGGGAGTCTCGGAGAAAAGGCCATTGCCTGGGCATCTCAAGCACAGAGCCTCACATCGAGATGTTTGGTCTGATCCCTACGTGAGGCTGTGTCCAATCACAGAGCTACAGAACCAGCACGTGTATCATCTATACTGCAGGTGTATTTGGGCACTGATAATTACATTTATACATCCGTTAACTCCCTGGTGGCTGACATATCTATTTGTTGTATTCTGTTTTGTGCTAAAAGTATCAGATTCCTGTATGTATGCATTTATACCACGGCTTTGGTCACCCTCCCTAAAGTTTCTTCAAGTGAGAGGCCTGATCCCTTTTGGCACCTAGAAGAAAGACACAAGTCTGATCCCAGGCCAGGGGCACATGGTATCTCCCAAGCCTTGCAAGGATGTCATGAGATACCTAGGCAGAGACTTTTTAGCTGCCCATGTGTGATCACCTGGGAGCCTTAAAAAGGACTGATATTTGAGGTTAGGGGTATAGATCAGTGGTACAGTGCTAGCTTGGCATATACAAGGCTTTGAATTCTACTGGGAAACAAAAGTACTGATATTTAGCTTTGCCTTAGACTAAACAAACCTGAACATCTGGAGATAGGTTACAAATGTCTCTAATTTTCTAATTTGGGACCAGGAATCAAACTCAGGACCTTGTATTTGCCAGGCAGGCACTTATGCCACTGAGCTATATCCCAGACCCTATCTCTAATTTTCAAGTGCCTTCCAGCTGATTCGCTGTGCAGCTGGATTGAAACTGAAGTGAAATAATAATAATAAAATTACAATAATAATAATAGTTAAATGCTTTTTAATCTGTGGAATAATATTCAGGAATTGGGCACTGACTTTGACAGTAACACTCAAGCTATGCTTGAAGCACAGCAGGACCACTCATGTGGAAGGTTAACAAGCTCCTAATTTCTGTAAGAATGCAGCACATGCATCCCAAATAAAAAGGCTTACTTGGCCATAAAGGAAAAGATTATCCTGTCTGCTATGCCAGGAAGTGTAGAGGATCTGTGCTCATGGAGCTCTGTCACAAATACAGGTACACAATCCCAGACTTGGTGTTTCCAAGGATGGAGCCTGAACTTCTGTGTCTTTTAACAAACTCCTTAGCAGGTCACATGCAGCAGTTTCAGGTGCACACATCTCTCGACTGTACACTCACTCAATGGTAAGTATTTGCCTTTCAGACATGTCTACTAAACACGAGCCCTAAAGTCAGTGATGGTATCTTCATCAATGCTGATCCCTAGGACTGCACAAAATGCCATTTTAATTGTGTCTTTGCACCAAATGCAGGAATATGAATGAACCTCTTCAAAACAGCTCAGTTTTCCTTAATGTCTCATATTTGTCTGCGAGGAAATATGGATTTAAACATGGAATTGTAAGAATTAGGTTATTCCTTCTTTCCCTTTCTTTTCTACTTTTAATATAAGGTTTCCTGGGTATAAGCAATCTTTTCATGGTTGCAGTTACATTTTTAAGTACCTATTTATGCCATTTGTTATTAGACACTAGAAATACAATGACAGATAGTATTTATTGACATTTTACTAGGTTACAGGCACTGCACTAAGTACCTCAAGGGAATATTCATTTCATCCTTGCAGTAACCTACAAAAAGGACATTAACACTATCCTTCATTTTATAGATGAAGAAACAGGCACAGGGAAGGCAGGCACAATATTTAAGTTACACATCCTAGGAAGCAGCAGATCCAGCGTTGAAACCCAGACATTGCGGTTCCAAAGACAGCCTGTTACAACATGCTGCCTGCTCTAAGTGACAAATCAACACAGACCCTGATCTCAAAGAGCTCACAGGCTCATGGGAGAGGTGGAAGTCTCAGAAGAGTGTTCTCACGACGTGTTAAGGTGTTAAGAGTAAGGGAAATGATTGTGAGAATACAAACAGGAAGTTCTTAGTTTTGTCCTTGAGGAGAGTGGGGCAAGGTATTAATGTGTCCCTCATTGAGTAGGTGAGGTTGGCTTGAATCATGAAAGGCAGTCAGTGCACTTCAACCATGAGGGACAGAGAAGGGTGAGGACATTCCTCATGAAGTGGCAGCATGTGTAAAGGCAGGATACATGAGAACGCTGGTGACATGGGTGAACTGATAAGTAGGCATGGGGGCCCCAAGAAGAAAGGGCAAGGAGGGGTGATGTGAAAGGGTCATGCAGGAAAGGAGTGTGTAGCTAGTAGCTCTCTTACAGAAAGTCTTCTCCTAACTGACACAAGCAAAAAGAGAATGCCTTGCTTTGTGGAGTCACAGCATAGGACTGCTTCCAGACATAAGTGTACAAGGCACTAAGCTATGTCCTTAGCTAGGCACTTCATGTACTTCATCTGGCCTCTCAACCTGCTCCCATCTGTGGGCTCCACTTTCTGGCTACAGCTCCAACACTTAATCATCTTCTGCCCTAGGCACTAAGGTCAACAAATGACAGAGTCCTTTCTGCGACAGAAATGAATTTCACAGCAATGAATTCCACCAACACTGGCCAGATTTGGGCTGCATTTGGGTTCTTCTTGTCCCTGACCCAGTGACCAGTGGGAAGCATGGGTCGTCTTGTCTTGCAAATGCACTACCTTTAGAAACTATGACATAGTCACAGAGCACATAGGCAAAACATAGAGTTGTACCCCAAAGTAGAGCAGGGCTCTGCTATCACAAGAAGAAGCAGTAGGTGCCAGGCAGAAGCATAGCAAATATCCACTATAGTTGAAGTTCAGATATTGACTGCCCTTTAATGTGGTCCATAATCTAACTGAGGTGTTTGCATTGAATTATGTAGTATTTTTCTCAATTTCAAAAGATAAGCTTTGTCTGGTCACTGACCTTTCATACTGCTCTGATTTGGTCTTGCAGGCATAGACCAGTTAAAGATCAGGCTACTGTTTCTCCTTCATTTATGAGGATATTCAACACAGAACAAAATACAGGATTATAAATCACGCTTTCTTTAAAAAGCCTCTGAGGCTCCCTCTACTGAGTGTTTTCCAGAGCTGTCTACCTGGTCCCCATCCTATTGGCAGTCACTCTAAAGGGGGAGTGTGTGAGATAGAATTGTTTAGATGGAAACAATCCTCTGTAATGACTTTGGCCTCCTCTGGCATGAATGGAGCACTTACCATAGTGAAGCCATGTTTTATTTATGTTATTTTTTCAAGAACTTGGGTTAGCTTCTCTATTTGCAATGCAAATTAGACATAGAAAAGGTTTTATATACTCCATGTACAATTCTCCATATATCTACACTCACTGACAAATTGTAATCTTTTGGCCTAGCAGTTCTAATATGGTTTCAGATAATAAAAATTCTCACCACTCTAACTGATGCCGATGGACCCACAGTATGTGCTGAGACTAAGCAACAGACTGGAGGCTCAGAAGAGTATCACCATTAATGGCACTGCTTTCTGAAAGGGGAACTTTCACCACGACACCCTAATTTATACCCAAGGAACGGGAAAAGGAGGAATTGATCACCATAAATTCAAGCATCCCTTGGCATGTGGGCTTTTTCTGGCATCCTCCAAATAAAGCCATTCAGAGCCACCTTTGAGAGAAGGAAAAAGGGACTTGTCATTCTGTACCTGCTATTGCTGCAAGTAGAATGCTGGCATACACTCTTCAGAGCTTGCTGTGCGAGCTTCTAGCTAATTCTATGTCCTCTTGTGCAAAGCTGTTGCTTAAGTGACTACAATTTAGAAGTGGAACATAGGAATAAAAGGTTTTAGAGGAATCAGTTCATACAGTCCGCATGATGAATAGCTGGATTGTTTCAAAAGCCAAATAGTGGGTTAGAATTAACAACCCAAATGTAAGAAATCCTACTCAACTTTCTGGTCACCCTGCAGTCACTGTGAAGTTGCATGTTTTTTCTTTGTAAGGTAACAGTTGCCAGCAGCTGACCCTATGCTGGCCCTGAGGCAAGGGTCCATAGTAACACCTTGTTATCCGGCAGATCTGACCCAGGCACATCTGACCCAGGCAGGAGTCACTTCTGTTTGTATCCCTCTGTTCATTCTAGGAAGCAATGGTTCTTCTTCCACACCAGAAGCAGAATTTTTTTTTCTCAAGTTGTACCGTCACAGAATGGACCTTGAGGCAGGCAGATCCCAGGAGTTCAAGGTCAACCTAGGCAAAATAGTATAACTTCATCTCAAAAAACCCCACAAAATTAGACTTGTGTACACAATATAAACCATGTTATTCATGATAACAACGCTGAGAATATCGACCCCCACTGTTCTCTAAACCTTAGAAAAACAAGCTGCTCCTTTTCTTTCCCTTCGCATAGCTCACTGAAGACAAGCTAGAAGCACGGGCTTTGGACACGAGCAGCAGAGGCTGCAGAAGCACAGGGGCAGCTCCTGGTAACTAAAGGCCTCTGGGCTGCAGAGGAAAGTGAGGTGGTCAGCGCTATGGACTTGGATAGTACCCAGGTAGCTATCATCATTCAGACCGTGGCGTCTGGCCTGATTCTCAGGAGAGTGAGTGGCTTTCCAAGACAGAAATCTGTTTGGCAGAAAAGAAATGTTTGTTTTGTGATGAAATCCATTTGGTTAGTAATTATTCACCCAGTTTTAGGTTGCCTTCTTCAGTTCTGTAAATAAAATTTTCTGCATTGCCTCTTCCAGCGATGGATTAAAATCAACCCACCCTTTGAAGAAGCGGTCCATATCTGGGTTGCCTTTGTAGGAATTGGCGCACTGGATAGTCTCCCATTTTTCTTCGCGAATTAGCTAGGTGGTACAGCATTGCAGGATGCATGCAAGGAAGCCCTCGTCAGGAGTTAGAGATTCAATATCTAAGGTGCTGTATGTTGACCTAATTTGAAAAGAAATTCTATAACTAAAGCCCACACACATTACAAGTCAGGTTGTCCAGCTGGGTAATTGGATTTTCACAGATCCTAAACTACCCGTTAGAACATTTTTTGCTAGATAGTCAAAGCAGCAAGTTACACAAGGGCACTTTTGGTTAAATAAAGAAGCTAATTTACTTACAAATTTGCAGTACTTTGTAAATGGAAACAAAACCTTAGGCTCCTCTGAGAAACCATATCTGACAATTATTTCTTTTTCCATATCACACGGGTGCCCTCTTTTCTTTACAATATTTCCTTACACTTTAATAATTTTTTTTTTAATGTGAAGAACTGTCAAGAGTGGGAGGAAGGCAGGGAAGTAAGTTTGAAAATGAATTTTACTGATAAAATCAGCTTTTTCAGGTGCTATCAACTTGAAATAAACAGAGCCCTTCTGCCGCCTACACAGCCTTCCTACTGAGGTGAGGTGCTTCCCTTTTCTCTTTTTATATCACAGTAGACCATTCTGCATTCTGAGATACATCAAGTTTCAGTCAAACTACATAAAAACCCAGCTAAAGAAATCTGTTACAGGCCAACCACAGTAACAAAATGGAAAGGCTAAGAATGCTGCTGTTATTTAATCTGACGATTTCGCTAAACCGTCAAATCATTTGGCATTTCTGAGTTGTACAATTTAATAATGAAGAGAAAAACAGATTGTGAAATCTACCTTTTTTTCCTTTTCTCTCTCTCTTCTTTCTGATCTACCGCTTGAAAAATCTCTTTCAATCTCTTCCCTTCAATTAATGAAATAGTTTCCCAGCCCACTCCCATCCTGCCTGGAGACATGATTGCCATGGTTACCTGGATACCTGTTCGAAAAGAATATATGTAGCAGCAACTCAGTAATTTAAATGTCTCAGTGTGTTGCACTTAAGAGCAGTAATGAGACCATTATGGAACTACTTGTAGTGAAAATACCATTGATGTTCCAGTTTGAGATTAAAACTTTAATTTGTATTCATTTACTCATTTACAGAGAGCTGAGAAAGCCAGCATCTGTAGCTAAATGGCAAGTCACTGACATAAAATGTCACCCATCCGAGATAAGGCGGTGGTGCTGCCTCTCCTTGAACACAGGTTGAGGTAGAAACAGTGGACAGAATAACTCATGGATCCAAAGGCAAGTTAATAGTAAAAGAATGGTACGTTTGGGGAGCAAGTGTTCCTCAATAGTGAATTCATGGGCGGGCCAAGAAAAAGAGCTGCTTGGAGATATTGTCTGCCTTTCCTCTGAAACTTTTGCTTACTCCTGTATGCTTGATTTGGAACCGCCCATGGGTGCCTATGGATTTTCTCTAGGGAATCTTCCCTCTAAGCTTATGTTATTTGCAGTTATAGTGCTTCTCTAAGCCAGAGGTCTTAACTTCAAGCCCAATATAAAGAGTTGAGAGATAGTTTGCACGTAACTTGAATAACTGATAATTAAAAGGCCCAAGTTTGCCAATATTGCTCTCAGCAAATTAGAATGGATTGAAGACCAACCCTGCATTTATTTCCTACAGCATCATAATCTAGGTGAAGTGGGAGAGAAAGGGGATAGTTTTAGCAAGAATACTGAGAAATTCAATTAACTGTGAGTACTGAAGCTAAAAGTACTGCTTCCTACCAGGTGTGAGCATTGTTTCCCTGATTGCTTTTTGAGCGTGCATTTTTCTGTGAATTAGTACAAGGCTCTTAAAATAAACCTGATACCTTGGAAAGGGGGACAGGAAACATACTAAATTTCCTCACTGATATTCCCACATCAGTTTTTTTAGAATGAATTAAAAGTAAAGAAATTAAACTCTACCAGATTCCCAATATACCCCCCCAACATCTAGGTAGATCTATTTATTAAAATATCATGTGCAAAGCTCTGGGCTCAATTCCTAGCACAAAAAATAAATATAAAAATTTTTAAATAAAGTCATAAAAATACTAGACAAAATTAGGGGTTCATGTTAATTACCTAAATATAAAAATCAATGGCTATGAATTACTAAAAGAGAAGTTATTTATAAATTTAAAGCAAGTGGGAGACACTAGACCTTTCCTGCACAATTGGGGGAAGTAAAGTTAATAATCCTTTCTAGAAGATCATTTGACCGTGTATAAAAATGAATATATTCCTTCTATCCAAACATCTAGTTTACAGACATTTATCCTTTAAAGAAGAGAGAGAAAGATATGACGGCATCATTTATTATCATTTGTATGTAACTGACTCTGTCTTTGAACTTGATTTATTTCTGGTAATAAAGAAAAAAATTTGTTTTAATAAGTATTTAAAAAGATATTCACCAATGAAGAAACTGTTAAAAAGGAAAGAGAACCTGGGATGGGAGAAAGGAGAAAAGAAGAAAGGGAAAAGGAAAAATATATATATATGATAGTTATAGTACTAATTTTTTTTTTTTGTCTTTTTGAGACAGGGTCTTACTATGCAGTTCAGCCTGGCTTTGAGCTCACTTTGTAGCTCAAGCTGCCCTTGAACTCACAATAATATTCCTGCCTCAGTCTCCTGAGTGCTGGGGTTACAGGCCTGTGCCATCATACTTGGCAATAATTTCTATTAGTTCATTGAAAAGAAAGAATTGTGCTTATATTGTTTGATCAGTTTTTCTTGCCTGTACCTTGTAGTCTGAACAGCTACTTTGAAGATAACAATATGCAATGTACTAACCATTGTTACTCTCCTACTGTCTTGTTTTGAAATTTTATATCATTATTGTTATTGTTTTTCTCTTTTTCTTATAAATTTTTTATTTTTAAAAATAAAAAAAGGAAAACATTAACAAAGACACAAAGTAGCACAAGAACAGTACAATCAAAACTGAACTACAGACAAAGTGACAGGGAATTAGCAATGGTTGTTGTATTACATATTGACAACTTCAAAGTGTATGCTCAGGAAAACACATATAGACATACAATCTTGATTAAACAACCAATCATTAACTGTTCCTTGCCATAAAGTGACATAAGTCAATAGTGGAGCCATGTTAGCCGTCCTGCACATACATACATACATACATATTTGTCCCTTTCTTCCTTTTCTCCTTCCTCTCATCCCATTTGCTCTTTACTTTTGAGGAGATTCCCTTCATACCTCCTAATTTATATTCCCACTTTCAGGTTCTTACACTAGTGATATAATATGTTGCTTGCATATGTACCTCTGATTTATTTCACTTATGAGTATGGTGTCTAATTGTGACCATTTGCCAATAAAAGCCCCAAATTTGTCTTTATTTATAGCTGAGTAATATTCCATTACATACAAATGCCAGTATTTTTATCCAGTCCTCTGTGGATGGACGTTTACGTAGCTTCCACAACTTAGCTATTACAAATTGCACTGCTATAAACATGGGTGCACATATATCATGGTGATAGGATGTTTTCAGATCTTCTGGGAAAATACCCAGAAGGGGAATAGCTGGGGTGAATGGTACCTCTAGACCTAGTTTGCTGAGGAATCTCCAAACTGCTCTCCACAGTGGTTTCACCACTGTGCATTCCCACCAGCAGTGGAGAAGAGTTCCTATTTCTCCACAGTCTCGCCAGCATTTGTTATTGGTTGATTTTATTACAGTAGTTTTGTAGTATAATTTCAGGTCAGGGATTGTGATTCCACCTGACTTGTCCTTGTTGCCCAGGATTGCTTTTGCTATTCTGGGTCTCTTCTGGTTCCAGATGAATTTAAGGCATGTTTTCTCTAGATCTGTGATGTATGCTAATGGTAGTTTAATGGGAATTGTGTTGAATCTGTACAACAATTTTGGTAGTATGGCCATTTTCACAATGTTGGTTTTTCCTAACCATGAGCAGGGAATGTTTTTCCATTTATTGAAATCCTCTTTGATCTCTTTTTTCAGAGTACTATAGTTTTCATTAAATAGATCTTTTATATCTTTTGTTAGAATGATTCCTAAATATTTGAATTTCTTGGATGCTACTGTAAAGGGTACGGTTTCCTTAATTTCTCTCCCAGTCTGTTTGTTGCTTGTGCACAGGAATGCTATTGGTTTTTGGGTGTTGACTTTGTATCCAGCTACAGTACTGAATTTGTCAATAAATTCCAGGAGTCTTCTTGTGGAGTTTTTGGGGTCTTCCATGTAAAGTATCATGTCATCTGCAAATAGTGATAGTTTTACTTCTTCCTTTCCTATTCTTATTCCTTTTATTTCTCTCTCTTGTCTAATTACTCTGGCTAATGCTTCCAGAACTATGTTGAATAAGAGTGGTGACAGTGGACATCCTTGTCTTGTTACTGACTTTAAAGTGAAAACTTTGTGTTTTTCTCCATGTAGTATGATGTTGGCTATTGGTTTGTCATAGATGGCTTTGATCAAATTGAGGTAAAGTCTATCCCTATCTATTCCTATTTTTTCTAGGGTTTTTAACATGAATGCATATTGGACTTTATCAAAAGCTTTTTCCACATCTATTGAGATGATCATGTGGTTTTTGTCTTTGGCTCTACTGATAATGGTGTATTACATTAATTGATTCATGAATATTGAACCATCCCTGCATTCCTGGAATGAATCCAACCTGGTCATGGTGTATAATTTTCCTTATGATTCACTGCATTCTATTTGCTAGTATTTTATTGAGTATCTTTGCATCTACGTTCATTAGGGAGATTGGCCTATAGTTCTCTTTCTTGGTTGGATCCTTCTCTGATTTTGGTATCAGTATAACACTTGCCTCCAGAAATGAGTTAGGGAGAACCGCTTCCTTTTAAATTTCATTGAAGAGTTTGAGGAGTGTTGGCATTAAATCTTCTCTGAATGTTTTATAGAATTCTGCTATGAATCCATCAAGGTCTGGGCTTTTCTTTGTCAGTAAATTTTTAATGATATTCTCAATCTCATTAATTGATATTGGGTTGTTTGGGTTTTTTGAGTCTTCCTGATTCAATTTTGATAATTTGTACATTTCTAGGAATCTGTCCATTTCTCCTGAGTTTTCCGTCCTATGGGAGTAAAGATTTTCAAAGTAGGTATTAATAATCTTTTGAATTTCTGTGGGATCTGTAGTGATTTCATCCTTTTCATTCCTTATTCTATGAATTTGAGTTCTTTCTTTTTTTGATAAGGTTGTCTAGGGGTTTATCAATTTTATTTATTCTTTTGAAGAACAAGCTCTTTTATTCATTTATTTTTTTTGTAGTGTTGTCTTCGTCTCAATTGCATTAATTTCTGCCCTGAGCTTTATAATCTCCTCCCTTCTTTGGGCTTTTGGTTTGGCTTGTTCTTCTTTTTCTAAAAGTTTGAGGTGTAGCATTAGGCTATTTATTTGCTCTCTTTCTGTTTTATTTATATGTGAGTTCATCACTATAAATTTCCCTCTGAGGACTGCTTTCATTGCATCCCACAGATTCCAGTAGGTTGTATTTGCATTTTTGTTTGCAGGTATTTTTTAATTTCTTCTTTAATTTCTTGTGTGACCCATTGGTTGTTCAGGAGGTTATTGTCTAATTTCCAAGTGTTTATGGGGTTTTTGGAGTTCTTTTTGTCATTAATTTCCAATTTCATTGCACTGTGGTCAGATAATATGCATGGGATAATTTCAACTCTTTTGCATTGAAGTAGGTATGCTCTATGGGCTAGAATGTGGTCTATTTTAGAGAAAGACCCATGTGCAGCTGAGAAAAATGTGTATTCTGATGTTGTGGGTTGGAACACTCTGTATACATCTACTAAGTCCATTTGTTTGCACCTTTGGTTTAGATCTGTTATTTCTTTGCTGAGTTTTTGTCCAGTTGACCCATCTCTTTGCGTCAAAGAAGTGCTTAGGTCCCCTATTACAATAGTGTTATTAATTATTTGGTTTTTCATGACTGTCAAGATTTGACTTACAGAGGTTGGTGCTCCAGTATTTGGTGCATATATGTTGAGGATTGTTATCTCTTCCTCTTGCAGCTTTCCCCTAACTTGTACGTAGTGGCCTTCTTTATCTCTTTTGATTATGTTCAGTTTGAAGTTTACATTGTCTATAAACATAATAGCTACCCCTGCTTTTTTCTGGGAACGTGTTGCATGGAGAATTGCTTTCCATCCTTTAACTTTCATTCTGTGGATTTCCTTTTGAGTAAAACGTGTTCCCTGTATACAGCATATTGTTGGATTTTGTTTCTTAATCCACTCTGCCAATCTGTTTCTTTTGACTGGTGAATTGAGACTATTTACATTAATGGTTATAACTGTTATATGCTGGCTTATTCTTGTCATGCTAATTACTTGTTGTTGCTTTCCTACTTTTGCTGTTTACTTGCTTGTTCTCCTTGAGGGTTCCTTTCTATTGTTCTTGAGATTGTGGTGTCTTTTTTCTCTGTCTAGAATATCTTTTAGTACATTTTATAATGTTGGTTTGGCACTCATGAAGTTCTTCAGTTGTTCTTTGTCATGGAAATATTTTATTTCTCCATTGAATTTGAAGGATAGTTTTGCAGGATACATCAGTCTGGGTTGGAAGCTGTTTTGTCTCAGAATATGTAATACCTTGCTCCAAGCTCTTCTTGATTTCATGGTTTCTGTTGAGAAATCTGCTGTGATTCTGATGGCCTTTCCTTTATAGGTGATCTGTTTCTTTTCTCTAGCAGCTTTTAATATTGTGTTGTTTTTGTTGGATGTCTGGGATTTGACTATTATATGTCTGGCTGTGGTTTTTTGGGGGGGTTATAGCTCATTGCAGTTATATATGCCTCATTTAACTGCACTTCAATATCTTTTACCATGCTTGGGAAATTTTCTGCTATTATTTCTGCAGGTACTCTTTTTATATCATTTGTGTTGCCTTCTGCTGTTTCATTGACTCCTATTACTTGGATATTATTTCTTTTAGCCTCATCTTGCAGCTGTTGGATTGATTTTTCCTGGATCCTTGATGACTTCAAGAGATCCTTCCTTTCATGGTCACTAGCTGCCATCCTGTCTTCAAGATCTGAAATTCTGTCTTCAGCTTCATTCAAGCAGTTTTGTAAGCTTTCAATGGAAGTTTTCATTTCCTGGAAATCTCTTTGAGTCTG
Source organism: Dinomys branickii (assembly GCA_004027595.1). Taxonomy (NCBI): domain Eukaryota; kingdom Metazoa; phylum Chordata; class Mammalia; order Rodentia; family Dinomyidae; genus Dinomys; species Dinomys branickii. Next base: position 13,970 of record PVLD010029355.1, read on the forward strand.
TTTCATGCATTCTAATTCATTCCTAAATTGCTCGTGTAACATTTCCATTTGTTTTCTATGTTCTTCTATTCTTTTATCTGTTTCTTCTCTATATGTGCAGAGCATTTCTTCCACTATTATTTTCATTTCATTTTTTTCCTGAGAGATTATTTCTACTTTAATCTCATCTATGGCCTGATGGAGTTGCATCTTCATTTCAGATGCGATCATTTCAGAAATTGCAGGTATGTGGCTTCCTATTTCTCCTATATCATTGTTTCCTGGACTTGTTCTGGATGGAGTTGAATTCTAAGACTGCATTTTGCTCCTCTGTCTTGTCATTTTGGATGTCAGATGAAAAGTGTTGAGCTACAAACTACCCAGGCAGCTCACAGAGGACTCTAGCGACCCTAGTTTACCTGGATATCAAACTTATCCCAAGATGGTAGCAGACCTTGAATCACTGGGCCCAGGAACCCCACGCAATTGCTGGGGTACCAGGCTCAGAGCACACCTGCAATGGTGGGAGAATGTTTTCTTGCCGGGCAGAGCACCAGCATGGGCCTTAACCAGCAAGTGGTCCACTGGAAAAGCTGCTCAGTGGCACCACCAAGCGGGGTTCCCACCCTGTGGGAAAGTCTCATAGGCACAGCCACTCTAATGGGGTCAAGAGGCTGGGCCCTTTCCCCTGGAAATTCTCACTGGGCAGAGCTTCGGCACAGGCCTTACCCAGCAAGAGGCCCACTGGGCTCCATCCGTGGTGGTGGCTCCGTGGGGCTCTGGCCATGTGGGCCAGGTGGCAGCAAAGACACACTCAGCCACTCAGGGACCTCTGGGGTGCTCCGGCAGCCTATTTTTCTCTTTAAAATAAAAATAAAATCAAAAGATATTCACCAAATTGTTAACATGACAATTTTAGAAAAATCTAGATAAGTTTTAATTTCTTCTTTTATACTTCTCTCCATAATTTTACTATTTTTACAACAGGCAAATATTAGTGCTATAATCAGGGGCAAAAATAACACAGGTGTTATGGGTTGAGTTGAAGTCCTAACTCACAGTGGCTCAGAATGTGACCCTGATGGAAAGTAGAATTTTTGCAGATGTAATCAAGTTAGAGTGAGGTCTTACTAAACTCGCACATGCTCCAATCCAATATGACTGGTGTGCTCATAAGAAGGGGGACCAAAGGAAGTTGGTCATGTGACCCCTAAGGCAGAGATTGAAGTGATACATCCATAAGCCAAAGAATGCTATCAAACATCAGCAGCTGAAAGAAGCCAGGAGCAATTCTTCTGTACATGTTTCAGAGGCAGCCCAGCCCAGATGACACCTGGCATTTCGACTTACAGCTTCCAGAACAGACACAATAAATTCTGTTGTTTAAGCCTCCCTGCCCTGTACCTACCTCAAATTTCTGATACTTTGTTACAGCAGCTCTGGGAAACCAACATAAAAGCTGTTTTAATTTTGAAAGGAAATTAAATTACCATGTGAAAACAGTCAGATGATTTGCCATCCTACCATGCCACACATGGAATAGCACCCCTTTCTGTAAACTGTTCTCTGTTCAGCATAACTATCTGGAATTTAATTAATGGTTCATGGAAAAACTAAAGGCAAAGGTCCTGCTTCTTAGTTTCTCTAAGAGAACATGAATTTCAAAGTGGTTCTAACCACACTCCCAGGCAACAGAAGCATCATTTTCCAAGGTCCTCAGAACACTCCTCCCACTGTGAATCACAAATACCCTGAAACATCCAGAGATCTGTCTCACTGATGAACTACTTTAAAGAATTCCAGGCCTGCTTGTCATCATTTTTTATTTTTTCCCTCAACCATATTAAATATGACTGTAACATTGAGCTGAAAAGAAAATTAGGTCCCAAGTGTTTTTGGCATCTTTTCAGTATCGAAGGTCAACATGTAGCAGTGAGCCAGAATGCACTGTCAACAGACATATGGCATTTGTTTGGGAGGGAAGTGGGCGGGAGCAAGAGTGTCCTCTATTCCAGCTGCCTTCTACAATCAGTCTGGATTTCTGTAAATCTTACTGAATGTTATATAGCTTCAGAATCATTTCCTAAGTGCCCTTGATATAAGAGGGAAGATGACAAGACTCCAAGAACCCCCCAACGCCTTGGCCAAGAGAAATGGAGGGTCTGACTGCATCAGGACGGAACACACACCTCAGATCAGGATGAGGGTCTGAGCCTCGAGGCACAGGAACACCAGGCACACTTTTAAGGGAGGGCTACAGCTTCAGTGTTGGGCTGAAGTCACTCGTGTTTTAGAGTAATTCTACTCTCATGCTATTTCCATAAGATTAACTGTTCCTCATTGGGAGTCCTCATGATAGAGAATCCAGATGAGCACAGCCAACTCTATACACACAGGGAACATACGTATGTTCCCAGGGAGACCTGCAGGCCAAGGATTAATTAAGAACTTCGGCAGTTTCAAATGATAGAAGCCCAACTTTAACAATCGTATATCCCCCAGAAAGGAAATGTTTGTGAGGGAATCATTGGTTGGAAGAGGCATCCATTCTTTCAGGACTCACAGTGTCTTTCTGCCATGGTGTCCCATCTGAGCTCTCTTCTTGAGAGGTAGCCTTATTTTCCCATGTACAAAGAGCCTTCTCCTGTCCAGACAGAACAAGTAGATTAGTTCTGGACATGTGTTCCCATGACTCACAATCCAGAGGAAAACTTTGTGTCCTTGGCATCCATGCACAAATAATCCAGAGAAGTCTTAGACTGTTGGATTTGGATGAGGTGTCCACACTTGAGTCAAGTGTGCTGGCTAGGTAGATGGGGTTCTCTGGCCAGCCAGTTCCTGGTCTACAGCCAGAAGTATGGGGCACTGAAATTGCCAACACTCTGAAGACCATGTGTCTCGGAAAGTGCATGCACGTGCAGTGCTTTTATCCAGAAAGAATGGAATGTAATGCAAACAAGGCCAACAGGAGGCATCTGCTAAAACACCCTTGTGCCCCACATGATAACCTGTCTCTTCTGGACCCAGATTTCTAGGTCATTTGAAATCTTCGCTTTACTTTTTCAGGCTACAACTGTTATACATCACACATAAAGTAGAGATACCTAGAAAGATACTATGAAGATATTCAAAGATTACAAGTCGCCTAAACCTTGTACATCTGACCAAAAAAACCATACTAATCCTGTAAATAAGTGAATAAATGATAGCAAAACTAAACTTTTATATGAACTGAGCTTCATATTAAGGAGATACTAGATTTATAATGTTGAAAAGCGTAAGCACAGATCAGTTTTTCAGCTTTTATTTTTCATTAATAGATAGCTGCCATACATAATGATTACATTCCTTGTGGGGATTCAGTACATGGACATAACACTTCCCAAATCTTTTTTCACACTCTTTCTCTTTCCCCTCTTGCCCTGTCTTCCATCTCCTGGTCCACTCCCCTTGTGAAAAGATCTATCTCCCTACTTCCTACTACCGATCTTTTACTCTGCTCTTTGTCTTGTGTTTCTCACATGAGAAACCATGCAGCATTTAAGTTCCTGTGTCTGATTTCTTTCACTGAACATTATGGTCTGGAGGTGCATCCATTTTCCTACAAATGACTCATGTTTACTCTTCTTGATGGCAGGAGAGTACTTCATTGTGTGTAAATATCACATTTTCGTTATCCATTGACCTGCTGAGGGACATATAGACCCACTTTCAAGGTTTAGCTGTTAGGAATTGTGCTGCTATAAACTCAGGTTTGCATCACAGATTTTTTTAAAACTAAACTGTAAATAAATGTAAAAGCAGACTGAAAATATATATCAGAAAGGCAACTCGTTCACATGGGGATAAAATACAGAACCACAGTGCAGTTACAATCTTTCCTGTTCATGTAGAAATTCCATACTTGGCTATTCAAAACTGAATGTCTCCTATACAAAGTCAGAAGGCAAATAATCTTCATAAATAGATACAGTCAAAATATTATGTATCTTAAAAAAATATGTATCTTTAAAATGATGTCTTGGAGTGAGACGGAGGAAGATGGCGACCGGGTGAGCAGCAAGGGAGCGAACCTCCTTAATAAACACCACCAGCTCGAGACAGACTTGGTGAGCGTGAATGCCGGAACCTCGGCTGGGAAGTTTAAACTGGGCGTATTTCTCTGAGATGCCGGGGGAGATGTGGTAGGGCGGACCAGGCTGCCGGGGCGAGACGTGGGAAAGTCCCAGA
>PVLD010029356.1:0-18178 GCA_004027595.1 Dinomys branickii
CTACTATCTTATCTATAATTTGGTATTTCCTTTAATGTTTTTGTGTTAACTAATGTGAAGATAACTATGTAATACAACATCCAGTTCTAATTCCCTACTATATTCTGTATAACTTTGTATTTTCTGTATTGTTTATGGCTTTTCTGGTTCATATGTCTCCATTCTTTTGTCTTTAAAATAAAATTAAAAAAAAAAGATATACAAATGTTCAACAAATTACCTATTTGGCTTACAATGGTCAGCCACAGGGTTAGATCAGGAAGTGTGCAGAGAGTATCTGCACACTGGAGATTGAAGAGCCCAGTCCTGGAGCCTGGAACTCACCGCAGTGTCTGTGCAGGTCCGTATCAAGGGCTGCTGAGTCTGCAACAAAATACTGATGAATCTACGATGAAGGCCGGAGAGCCAACACCAGAATGATGAAGAGTCCCAGGCGGAAGCTGGAGCCTGCACCGGAAGCCAGGAGATGACCAAGCTGAAGGTGAAGACTAGAGCTCCTCCGAAGAACTCTGCAGCCTGCCCCACCACCACCCAGGGGGTGTGTAACTCTCACACAGTCTCCATGCCCTCCTCTTGCGCAGGCTCAAGATGTATACAAAGTAAGCACCCTGGCTTCCTGCTGAATCGCTCAGCCAAACCTTCAGACTCCCCAAGTTGACACAGTGTATCAACCATAACAGTCTTATCCATGCTACTTTGTTTCCCTTCAAAGGGATCCAAATTCTAGTGCCCCATGCTAATTACAGAGGTACTTCTTTTCACCAACTTAATTTTGGTCCACAGTTTAGAAAAGATTTCCGTGGTCCTCCTTGTGCAGGGAGGAAGCCAGGGTTGTGCTCACCACCTGAGGCGGAGCTCACAAACCAAAACAAGCCAAATGCTTCTGTTTGTAAAACAAATTGCTTGGAAACAATATCACTCATGAGCAGAGACAGCACTGTAACATACCCTTGCAGCGTCAGCTGTGATAGCTTCCTTGATGCAGTCTGGAGGTCAGTTGCCTTTTAACCCATCATCTGTGAGAACTCGGAATATCTGATGTCATAATAACAGCAATAATCTTAAGATATTTAGGGATCTTTTCTTCAAATCTGACTTTCTCTAACAGAAAGATTTGACATTGAATTTCTTGAAGTTTTTGATGAGAAAATAATAAAATTATTTGGCACATGCTGGTTACTAAGAAATATGAATATCTTCCATCCATAATTACAAAGCAGATAAGAGGTAATGGTTTCCAAAAGGCAGTATGTGTAACCTTAGGGAGGTGAAAGGCTGGAAAGAGATCCCACTGGTTAGAAAAGCAAAAATCACAATTATATTACATTTTTACATGCCATACACTACACATAGTATTTTATGTGTAATGATAACAGTGTCATTTTTTGATTAGTACATACACAAAAAAGTTTACAACACTTTTGACTAGATGAGCTTTTCTCAAATTTCAGGTTTTTGCACATTATTTCTTAAGTTTTGCTGTATTTGACTATTACTAAACGCAACTTTAATTTAGTGCTGAAAAGGACAGTGAAGGTCCTGAAAATTCATAATATGAAAGTCCACAGGAGAGAGAGAAAGAGAGAGAGAGTGCACTGGGTTACCACCCTCAGAAGACATTTAGTTAATGAATGCTCGAGACATGCATGGATGGTCATGCTCAGCACCACACTGTAACTTACGCGTTTGATATAATCTGGATTACAGTGCCCCTTCTTTTCACTTTTGTCCAAATAATTTAATACAGCTGGATACAACATATAGTATCCTATATGTCGGTATAACTCATGCTAAGAATACATATTTATTAAAATAAACTAAATAACTGCCAACTAGTAATACCTAAAATATGCTCACTCATCCCAGGCTGGATATTCCATTCCACCGTGAGTGATTAACACCAGACACCTATTTGGCCTGAGGATGAGGTGGGCAGAAGTACACGATGAACAGGAAATGCATTAGACAGTTGTTTTTAACTCTTTCAGATACTTGCTCAAAGAAAATAACTCACATTCCTTGAACCTGAGACTTTTTTTTTTTTACAGTGAATATAGCAATATTTGGAGGGAGAGTCCTGATAATTTGACACTATGGGAAACTAGCTCAGTGTTAAGTTCAGAGTAGGTCAATAAATAAGTTATTAGCTATAATATCTATAGTGTCCTTGTGTTTGTATCTCTACTTGCTCAGAGGAACTTTCAGTCAATATGGACGCCTTGAGGCCAGCCTCAGGGAGCCTTCACACATTGTCCTGCTTCTGCTCTGTGTTGAAAGCTCAGATTTATGAGTGTGGCAAACCAGGAAATTAATTTTAGATCCAATTTTGCCATCTTCAGTTTTCTTTCTTTCAGGTATTGAAATGTTGATTTTCTGCACTGATATTCTTACAGCACATATGAGGAAATGATCCGGTATCTGTCTTCATGATCAGGCGAGATCTCAGTGTGCACAGTTAATATTGAGTTGTCTTGGACGCCTTCCCCAAGTTGCTGAATTCTTCTGACTTGGAGGTGGACACACATATCAAACTTCTTTACTCTTTTCAAAATGAAATTTTCTTCCAGCCATCTTTCCCCAAAGCAGGAAACAACTTTGCTACTCCCCAGAACTTCTCACTGTTTTTGCAATAGTAGGAAGCACTGTCTGTGATTTGCAATCATTTCAGCTTATTATAAGGGCCCACACTGTACTTCATTAGCAAAGCTACTGTGAAATTATGAGACATTGTCATGAAAATTACAAGATATTTAAACTTGTTTCTCACTGAAAATATGCAAAGCCCCTCAGGGAAAATGAAGGCACATGTTGTTTGAGACATTTACTGTTCTTTATGTATTTGTAAATAAATATCATAAATGAAGAGATTCAGAATGATCTTTTGAAATCTCGCAGCAAATCAGTATATGATCTGATATAAAATTAAAGAGCAGTGGTACCCGATCCCATTTCACCAGTGTATATCTATTTTGCCTATACATTAATATTTTGAAAAGGTTTCAGAATTGATCCAATATTCATAGTTCAAAAGCTCTAGAAAAGTGAAAGCTATAGTCTCTGCTTGTTGCCCTTCCCCTTGAAAAATTTTCACAATTCATTTAAAACTCAATAATTAACACTACTAAAATATTGTTCTTCACTATTAGTATAGTAATATTGTCTACTCAAAAAGTCTTATGCAATACAAGTTCACAGGGATGTAGAAATGGATAAAATTATTTCCTTTTATTATGAGTCCAGGAACTGTAATTTATACTTTAAGGGTCTCTATAGAGAAAGATTATGATTTTTAAACTCTTATAGGTGTTACCTTGAGTAATTTACAGGAGCAAATGATAGCACAGGAGTAACCGTGTGGGAAGGAAAATATCCCTAGTTTTTAGGTGTTTTCTCTCTAAGACAGAAAGTTATTTACTAGTTTTACTAGTAAACCTGAATATCACGTAAATCAAGGAGGCATTTCTGAAAGTATGCCATCTATATCCCTCCGCTAACTGACTTAAACTTTTACCTTCTATTTTGCAAATGTCTTTTTCCTTTGTCCCATAATAATCTTCCTTCACATCCTATTTTTCATTTTCCAACTTTGTTTACAGAAGAGCAGAGAAAATGTCCAAATGAAACATTTGATCATCAGACAACTCTTTCTGAGGAGCACGTAATGGAAATAAAATACCACTTAGACTACACCTTTGAAGATGTGTTATTGATAAGCAATGCCGTTTTAGTGCAAGATATTTTATTGTATTTTGACACTCAGATTAATTTTCTCGGGTTGAAGATGAGCAGAAATATGTAGAAAAACATTTTATTTTAGTGATAAAGGTTAAGCTATTGAACCATACTGCTTTTCTGACTTTTACAAACTAGACATAGCCATCTCCCTTAATCGCCTCATGAGAACTAGAGTTAAAAATTCAATTGCTGTCCTTTCCCTTTTTCTCTGTCCTTTGTTGCTTTTCTTTTATTCTCATTACACACACATCAACAACTGGACACATTTGAGAAATTCTGAGAGTCTTGTGAAGCAATACATTGAATATGATGATTCTCTTAACGCCATGGGAGGTAGCAGCACATTTTTCTGAAAACAGCTTCTCATGAAGGTTGACTTATGTTCTCACCTCCGCATTTCCTTATAGGCTGTTTACATGCAAAGTTCAGAGATAATCATTCAAACTATGTATGGAGCACTTCAGTGTGAAAAAACAACATTCAGTTCCACTGAGCAATTTTCTATTTAGCTGGGGAGATAATTATAACACAGTTCTCTTAATCCTTATTCAAAGTTTTAACAACTAATGTAAATCAATAAAATTAGTTTAAGAAACATAATAAGGAATGACAATCATTCCATTTGTTTGTTTATGTCTTTTTGAAACTTAAGTCATTTAATATATTCAAAGGCATTCTTTGAGATGAAAAAAATGTTTAATTTGACAAAGAATCTCATAATTTAATCCCCAGTACACACTTTTCTATTTCTTCTTTAGGTAACCAGTAAACTGTTTTTATAATATACTGCAGAAAAGCTGATACATCATACAAATGGCTTAAGGGAGAGCTCTAGATCCAGGAGGCCTCAGCAGTAATTTACTTTCTTCTGTTCTTCACTAGGGATTTGGAGACCCCCCGGAGAGACCATTAGTCCTCACCTTCTGTGCCTCTCATACACAGAGAATAATTAGAGACAAATACCTGTACAACGCGGTTCCTCCGTCACCTGCCTCACTTTTTGCTCCTTCCCTGATGCAAATCTCTTCAGCCTTAGAAGCAGAGTGAGAAAGAGGATTTTTAGACAGTATCCAAAAAGTGCTGGAAATTAAAGTCAATTTCTTCTGAGTATATATCTGTTAAGAGAACCCGGCAGCTATGCGTTCTCTAGTAACCTTAGAACCTGGAGATTAAAGGATGACTTCTTCGGTACCCAGGAGACATGTCCCTAGAAACAGAGCTTCCTAATTTCATTTACTTATGAAGTTCAGCAGCTCAGGTAGTAGAATCTTGCACCTTAGAAGAACTGAGGTAATGTCAATTGATAGATTTTTTTTCCTCTGACAACAAAAAACCTGCTTCAAAAAGAAAAATTATACTGTAGAAATATTATTGTGAACAAATGATGAGTAGTCTCCCAAGAGGAGTCAGAACTGCAAAAACTGAACTAAACTCTTCTGGAAGAAAGTGAACCATGTTAGGAGAAGGCAGTTTCTATTGTGTGGGGTAATATGGGTGCACTTGGCCAATGATAGCACATTAAAACCCATCTGCACATCTTGATATCTTGATTTACCCTTCAGATTCTTAGATTTTATTTAAATAGACTATAAATATTCATTCCTGAAATAAAACGAGCTGCAAGGAATGAAAGCAAGGGAAAGAAATTGGGAATGGCAGAATTAAGAATGCATTGACTAGAGAAGCTTAAAAATCATCTTGAATACATTCTTTATCTTATACATAGTGACAATATTGTCCCAAATCAAAGAAAGATGTAAGTTGGGCCACACTCTTTAATTATGGCCTAATTTGAATCTAGTTTGTCATTGAGTAATATGTTCCTTCATTCTTTTTCCATACACTTTTTTCTATTCACTGATTTAATAAATTTCAGCTATGTGAGTAGTTTGCCTGGGTTTGAAGAAACTTGTTCTAATACTGCTTAGCTGAATAATGTTATGGAATTTACTGACCTTCTTTTCTTTTTTCTTCCTCCTCTTCAAAAGAGGCACAAAGCTACCTTCCAGGGAAGTTGCATGGATTAGAATGAGTTAGCTCATGTAAAACACTTCGGATGCTGCCTGGCATTCAAGACCTGCTCCACACGCATGAGCTGTTATTCATAGCCCTTAAAGGTCACCTCTTGTAGATTAAAGACTTTTAAATTAACATCTCAAGTTTTTAATTCTCTTTTGAAATTCAACTACTCATTCTCTAATTTATGCTTAGAAGATCGTCCTAGATCAAACTCTAGTCCCTCAAATTACCTTTGTCCCAAATTTTATTACTTATCCTCTCCCAAATCAATCCTTTCCTTATTTGCTGTCCAGTCACATCAGCAGTCTTCATTACAGTATTCCCTAAGTGTAGGAATAAAGTCTAAGTCCATACTTCAAAAGAAAAACTCTCCCAAGTGAGACTTTTTAAAATTTCATGATTGCCTTAATTTTCTTTTAAATAAAATTGAGAACGCATTGGTAAAATGATTATTTATGTCTGTGTTTATAACTATAAAATTAAGAAAAAAATATTTACCAGAAAATCTGAAGAATTTCTGGTAAAAGTAATATACAGATTTTTTTAAATGATACATTTCCTGGTGCAGGCACTGTGAAGTTGCTGGGTGCTCAAACATTAATAACCACCCTGTATAACTTGTGAATAGTCACAGGTAACTTGGAAGTCACTTTCAGCCAGTGAGCACATAGAGATTAGGAAACAAAAAGAACTGCAGGAAAGAGACATAGATTTTTCTTCATTGTACAAGTGGCTTTAAAAGATATCTGTGAAGAAATGTGTGTCATGCACTGCAAAACCCCTGCGCTGTTCTTTTAAAGAATACCTATAATAATACTTTCTTTGTGGTTTTAAAAGAGATTTGCCATTCCTTCAAAAGAAATGCCATAAAAAAGACTGAGCCACTATAACAAAAATATAGAGAAGGTGAGAATACAACCCTTAACTATTGTTATGGGTTAATATGGGAATTATCCTAATTAGTGACACAAAGTAAATAATGTTAGCAAATAATGTTTACTAAAATCATAGTTCAGAAATTACTATCCAAATATGTACATGTAAGTAAAAACTATACGACTGACATATCTATTGTAGTTCTGGTCATAATATACTGTAACCAGATCCAATTTTCAAAATCAGTGACAGGAAAAATTGTGTTTACAAGGTGGTGTGGGTTAAGTTTCAAATTATATCACTACTGAAAAACATATAGTGAAGCAGAGGACCTGTATAGGTCAGCAAAACAACTGTCATTAACCTGGTTCTCATTTCTTTTTTTCCATAACATTCTACCTCAGAGAACCTGCCACATCTGTGCCCTGTTCTGCTGATCTTCCCACTAGAAATGATCCTTCTACACTCATCATCAATAGTGGATCACCACAGAAGAAATTCAGGCCGGTCACAATGCACAGTAAAAGCTATCTAAAATATAAGTGTGGGTGTTTCAGCTTGGGTCTTATTTCATTTGAAATTGAAATATGCTTGCAATGCTTGAATGTGGGAAGATTAATTATCACCTCTGTTTCAAAATAAGCAGCAGTAGAAACCCATCACATGAAAATGTGGAAGTGACATTGTTGACAGCTAGCAAGAAAGGTTTTCAGCTGGAAAAGAGTGCAAACAGCAACAAACGCATTCACATTTCTATTCTGCAGCCAAGCAATAATGATATTTGATACTGGCTGAGCTTACCTCAAAAAGGAGGCCCTGCTTGGGTTAGGATGCTAAATGCACCAAGATGAACCGCAGAATTCCACCTCCCACTTACATGGATTCTTTCATGTTTTCAAGGTCAGTCCTGCACTTGCCCTTTTCTCCCCACAATAAAAGGAGAAAAAAACACGTAAGTCGCACCACTGACTCACAACGTGGCCTTAGGCAAAGAAGTTAATCTTTCTAAGCTGCTGTTTCCCCACCTATAAAACGTACAATACGTGCATGCTTAACTCATAGAGCGGATACAAGTCTATTATGTATTAATATAAACAGCTAACATAGCATCTGGCACACAGCAAGAGCTCAATAATTGTTAGCTCTTGCTATTGCGGAACCAGCTTACTCTGCTGTGAGACTGCTCAAGCAAAACTTTTCCTTTCTGTCTCAATGCAGCTCTATCTCAAGTAGTGAGAGTAACACAGGTCCAGTTTATCCCTTCTTAAATTACAGTGATTCTAAGAGATGCCATTGGTATTTCATTCTGGAAAAACTCATCTTTTCTGTTGTTTTAAATGCCATGTCAGGACTTCCAAGGCTAATATCAGGTTTTCAGTAAAGGTCTCTTGGGCCGTTTGCATAGGCATTGTGCCGCACAGGACTTACTACAGACACTTTTTCTTGTAAGAAGACTTAAAGTTAGTAAGTATGAGGCTTGTGTGATCTCTTAAGATAATGAGATGAAAACAGTATAAATTCAAATCATTTGGCCCCCTACTCTATCTCTATTTCTCTCTCAATTTATGTTACACAATGACACAAAGTACCACCTTTGGAGGTGAGCCTGCCCGGTAGTTAATCATCCCGATACATACTAAAATACCCACTCTATAATTTAATGTGAAGAACAGCTAGGGGTTGTGTTGAAACTGTCATGACTCACAAGAATCTACTAATTTTGTTCTGTTCACCTTCATTCCATAACTTTGCAAGAATTTCTGCCAACATTGGCGGGGGTGGAAACAGTAGAAAAAATAGAAAAAGAAACTCTTTTTGAAATGGTACCTTGAGTCTAGGCCATTGATAGCATGTTCCTGATTCCCCAGGCAACCTCCTTCTGAGCCACTCTAAGCTCTCCAGAGACAACTGCTTTTATGAAAGCCAAGTTTCCATCTATTGGGAGCTTCTATCTCAGCAACGGTAATCATTCTTTAAGCTGGAAATGTTGCTGTCTTGACGTTGCTGTTGCTGAAAGAGGCAAGCAAAGTCATCCTGATTGTTTTAGGTTTGGATTAGTCTGGAGTGCATAGAGAAATATTTTAAAAGACTTATTTTGACTATCAAAGTGAGTCAATGTGACAGCAGTTGTCAGGGGAAAAATGTGCACCATGCAAACACACAAACATCCCACAGCAACCAGCTCCAGCTACTTTGCAGTTGCACATTAGAGGAGAAATTGCTTTCCTGAACATCATTGAAAAGGAGGGCAGTTCTCCAAGTTACTTAGCAAAAGCCATAGCCACAAAGCAGCATTCAGGATGATACAGAGGACAAAGGAGTTTAGAAGCAAACCTTTACAGCACAATCTCATTGCACTGTGTCTCTGGTTTGACACACATGTGTTTCTGTGAATTATTTATAAATCAGAAACAAATTAGCAAATTCTGGTTCATTATGCCCAGAGATAATGGTAACTACAAGAAAAGAAAGTAATTTGTGTTATGAAATTATGGAAAAAAACAACTAACATATGACAAATTAAAAACAAAAGCCAAATGAGGTAATTAGAGTAAAATTTGTTTGCTGAAAGGAGTTTTAAATTCAAAGAAACCACCTAAAATCTGATTTTGTGAGTGGAAATTTATCCAAAAAGTTCAAATATATTTTGATGTGCCATCTCAGCTGTACCATTCAAGGGAGAAAGCACTCATATGGCAGGAAATGTGTTTCTAAGCAAACATATATGGAATGAGAGATGGATTTTACTATAGCCTCTAAATAATTAAGCATATATTTAATCTGTTTGAAATGAAATGACTGTCAATTTTCAAGAGAAATTAAAACCTCCATCTTTCATTGCAGTACAATAGTTATATGTACCTAACAGTCTTTCACAATTTAAATTTATGAGATCTATTTTTAAGCAAAAAGTAATGATTCACTGTGACACAAACAAGTTCTGTATCGTTGGAAGTCAACTACCAGAAGGTAGATACACATGATTATGTGTATTGCTCAGCTGTTACTCACAGAAACACAATACCTGACCCCTACAGTTTAAAAGAGGAAAGGTTTAATTTGCTTTGTGGTTTCAGGGTTTTCAGTTCATGGTTGGCTGGAGTTAAGGGAAAACATCACGGCTGAGGGCAGAGTGGAGGAAGCTGCTCACGCCATAGAGACCGAGGAGTGGAGCATGTAGGCACAGCACGAGAGAGGTCTGAGCTAGTGACTTGATGTCCGTGACCCACCCAGACCCCTCCAAGTGTGCTTCACTAATTCTCTAGGCATGTCTTAACCCTATCAAGTTGACATCCCAATTTACAGTCACATCATGTGATGTTGTTCCATATTTATAGTCATGAAAATAAAGCAGGGTAATTTTTTCATATAATTTAGAAAAGAAAGTTTCACAAAATACTCTTTCAGGTCATCTGGAGAAAATATAAAAATCGATATTTTTAAGTTCTTCTAAAAGCAAGTATTCTACAAAAAACAATAAGCAAATCTCACTTTTTAGAGATAAACATGAAACAGATATAAAAGTAACAGAAAAATGGGAATAGCAGTCATCTACTCTGAGAAAATTTGTCAGTTCTTAAATCACACACGCGGATGCTCCTGTGAAGGAGCTTGTGCATTTTGCTACCATCCATCAAATGTATCTGGTCAACCAAGAAATATGAAACTGCCTATATGGTTAATTTATATGTCATTTTGAAGGTGATATGTGGTGCCCAGATATTTGGTAACTGTTGTGCCAGGTGTTTCTATGAGGCTGTTTTTTGTGAGACTTCTCAGGGAAACGTCTGGATCTCAGACCCATTTTAAGGTAAAAGCTGGTCTGGGACAGGGTTCTCCCTGACCTTCTGACCTTCTTAATACCAAGACTATTTCAGGACGCTTGAAATATCCCTAAGTCAGCCCTCCACACTGAAGGACCTCTGTCATGACATGTTTAGGGTGTGCCCGCCCCTGTGTTCTTCTTGGCTCATCATCATTCTGTCCACCTCAGGTCAGTCTGGGCCTCATATTTGTAAAATAAGCATCTCTACTCATTCTTTGTTAGTAAGTAAGCTGTGTTCAAATATGACTATTTATTTCCACAAGAGCGTTTTCTTTGATCTTACTAAAAGAACTTGAAATTCAAGCTTTATTTCCTTCTTCTCAAGAATGTCCTTTGGGTATAACAGACCTTTTCTATGGTCAGAGCTACTGTACTTTGTGGTGGCAACAACTGAACTTAAAGTAGCTCATTCCTGAAAACACAAAAATGGAGGAAGGTATGCAGACCATGGAAGACATCCAGAAAAGCATAGTATTTCTGGCCTCCATTTTTCTCTACTAGTTGCTTTCTTTCAGTCCTCTGTATTATATACAAGCAACTTCTAAGCTCACACCCTTCCATCTATTGTCCAGGCTCCTCCCGACCCACTGCATTTTCAGATAATCGCAGAGGGCGGACACAGACGCTGACTGGCTTTCCTTGACCGTGTGCTCGACTCTGTGCCACAGAGCTGATGTATTCTCTTTGTCGGCACTTCTCGAAACTGCATGAGATGGGAAGCAAAGGTTCCATAAAAGATGCTGCCCGGGAGAAAGCATAATCAGACTGCACGGCTCTTGAAGGAAAGCTAGGGCGGCTATGATAAAAGAAACAATTGGTTCTCACTACAATTTCCTGTACCATCTTCCTGGACAGATGAGGGTTCCAGGAAGAAAATTTATCAGATCAAACATATTCATACATGTGTATATTTTGCTACCATCTATCAAATGCATCCAGTCAACCAAGAAATATAAAACTACCTGTATGGTTAATTTTATATATCCCTTTGACTGAGATACGTGGTATACAGATGTTCGGTTAACTGGGCCAGATGTTTCTGTGAGGCTGTTTTTAAGTGAGATTAACATTTAAAATTGTAGAATGAGTAAAGTGTATTGCCCTCCCTGAGGTGGGTAGGCCTCATTAATTAATTAAAACTCTGAATAAAATAAAAAGATGGACCCTTTTCTAAGTAAGAGAAAATTCTTCTTGCCTCGCTATCTTTGAACTGGGAACTTAAATTTTTTTTGGCTTCAGAATTTAGCTTAAACATCAGGTCTTCCTGGATGCTGAGTCATCAAGCCTTTAGATTGGATTTACACCAGTGACTCTCTTGACCTCCGGCTTGCCAATCCATTCTTCACTGCTTGGAATTTGACCTGTTAATCATATGAGTTGATTATGTATATAAACTTCACACACACACACACACACACATGCACAGACACGCACACACACACACACACACACACACACATGCACACACACACACACACACACACACACACACACACAATTATTGCTTCTGTTTCTCTGGAAACATCCCAGTAATATGCTAGTTTCCTTCCGTGTTGATCTTCTCTAAGAGAACCTTTAACAAAGAAAGAATGTAGAAAGTTCTGAAACTGACCCACAGTGTTGCTTTTTAGTGGATGAACATAGCGCAGAAACCAACTTTGATGTCTCCTGGAAGAAGTGACATACTCCAGTGCAGTTCACTGAGACAGTAAACCTCCAAATCTCTAGAATCCTGGAAGCCACTGCCTAGAAATAAGTGACAATTCTGCAAATTCTAACCTTTTGTCACTGCCATTGTAAGTCTTACTTCAATTTTAAATCTCAAAAGAAAAAAAAATTTTAAATCTCTAGGACTGGATAAAAATTTCTTATTATGTCTCCTCATGTCTCAGTTCTAGCTCTGCTATTATTATAATTCATGAATATTTTGAGAAAATTAAATGAACTCTGTATAAAATTGCTTACAAAAGGTTATAATATAGTTATATAAAGTAAGATTTTCAGTAAAATTTAGTTTCCTTATGTTGCCTATTGTCTTGGTTACTTTTCCCCCATTGCTGAGATGAAAAACTGGACACCCAGAATTAAAGAAGGAAAGGTTTATTTTACTCACAGTGTATGGCAGTTTCAGTCTATACTTGGCTGGCTCCAACACAGGGTGGCACATGGCAGAGGGAAACCATTCATAGCAGGGGAAGACAGTAAAAGCAGCAAAAGCAAAAGGGAGGAGTGGTGCAAGCTGCCTCTTTCTCTCCCTTACATAGACAATCTGTCCCAGGGTGAGTGTAGTGCTCACACCCATGAATCAATCATAAACTCCTCAAGCTCGTCCCATGACTGCATGAGGCTTTAGGGGGACATCCAGAACCAAACCATAACACCTATTTAAAGGAAAAGGATTATCAGGGTAAGGCTCATGCTGCTGTCATTATAAAAGGCTGTTTGCAAGGTCAGTCCTTGGCTAGCATCAAACACCTGGACTGTAGGATCATGGTCGCCATTCCCTAATAGATTACACCGGCTCACAGTGCCCAACTGTGGAAACAAGTAGCTCATGCTGAAAGCCTGAATGTTTGGAAGGATCAGTTTTCTTATCAGAGTAGGCCTACATGACCAGCCCCCAGGAAAACTTAGGACATTAAGTATCTACTGACTTTCTCTGATGGACATTTACATTATAATGTTATATTTCAATGTTAGAGAAATGCAGCATGCTCTGTGTACTTTATAGGGACAAAATTCTTGGAATTTTGAATCAAGATTTTCTAGACTTTACCCTATGTGCCTTTTCCTTTTCTTGATTTTGCTTTCATTGTAAAAAAAAAAAAATTTTAGCCATGAGCACATCTACGTATTGGGTCCTCTGAATATTTGTGTCACTAAGATAGTGTTAGGAATATCCCAACCTTGTCTCTAACCAATAGCCATTCCCCTTAATGTTTAGCTCAAACTCCCAGGCTTTATGACCCAGTCCATACCTTATTTATGTAGACTGTACAGAGATCTGACTTGCTCAGGGACTATATATATGGCATGTATGCTGGATATGTAACTAATGTAATGTTACATTTGGAAAAAGTCCATAACTTGCTAGTGAAGCTTATCAATTAAAGGAAAATACATATGTAAATAAATTATAAGCCAACATTCCTAGTTAAGATAACACATTTGATCATTTCACATATGGTGAGCCCCAAGGTTCATATTGCTTATGTGATAAACATAACTACAACATCTCTAATCTATAGAAATTTTAAGGCAAGAATAACCAAACACCTGCCTGAACCAAAAATTCAAAAAAAAAATCAACAAAACTCAGAATTTGACTAGCTTTGAGCAAAACTTTTTTGTGGTGATACTGCAAAATAAATCAATTTTAAAATCTAACTAAAGTGAATAAATGAGGTGACTTGATGGGTGGGATTGTGATTGTTGTTTAACACAAACCTATTGCTATGGATTATATCTAGAATTCTCCCCAAAGCCTCACATAGTCACAGGGTGGGCTTCTGGAGCTTATGATTGATTCATGGTCCACGGCTGGGATTATGGGTGTGGGCACCTGCTGTAGGGCGGGCGGCCTGCATGCAATATAAGGGCGGAAAAGAGGCTTGCTCTCTGCACTCCTCCCTTTTGCTCTTGTTGCTTTTGCTGTTTTCTGCAACCATAAACTGTAGCCCTCTGCCATGTGCCACTCTGCCCTGGAGCCAGCTAAGTATGGACTAAAACCTCCACAAACTGTGAACTAAATAAACCTTTCCTTCTTTAATTACGGGTTTAAGGTATTTTGTCTCAGCAATGAGAGAAAAGTAATGAAGACCCCTATAGCTGATTAATTTTTCTTGTCAGATGATAATATTTAATCCTTAGCCTTATACTTTGTCTTTTAAAAAGGAAAACTAGTTTATTATTTCTGAAATACTTTTCTGACCTCAATCTGTCAGTAAAAATAATTTAAAGTATTGGTATTTACCATGAAGAGGTAATGCACTTAGAATTTAATGTTCTTTGGTGTTACAAATGCAGGACCTTTCTCTTTCCAATTGACCAAGTTTTACCTGCATGGAAAATATAAGGTGCACTGAAAACTCATGAGCAAGAGTTAATATAACATTTTTGGTGGCTTAATGGGGCTTGAAACTTCAGAGATCTGCAAATTTGAAAGAACTATACACAGTACACAGCCCAGTCTCTTCAAGGCTACACGATAATGTGTGCTTCCTGGGTCTCTACCAGGCCTCTTTTCTTCCAATACCTCCAAAATTAATTTGGTAAACAGTAAAGCATGGGGAAGCAGCCAAAGAAGAAAGCTAGAATGAGTCACCACACTGAGAACAGGAAGATTCATTGAATCTACCTACTTCCTGATGAACGGTGTCATTGTCACACGACTTCCTCAGCCCAGCACTCTGCATATGGGCAGACAGCTAATACCCTTCTCCCTGGGAAACAGAAGAATGTAGTTTTCTTTCCAGAGAAACTGGCAGATTTAGGAACAAGGCTTAGTCATTTGTGAACAGCCTAAAAAGAGAGGTGTGTCCCTGCCTGATTATCCGATAATGGGTCGTATTGCTCATCTATGCAACAAAATGCTCAGGGCTTCCAACTGATATTTTACACTTTATTGACAAAGTTTTCATTAAAAAGTAAAGCATTTGTTTTATTCATAAAATATTTAAATTATTTTTAAAATCCAAGTGTCATGAAACAATAGACAACTCACCAAAATTGAAAGCTGAATGTCAAATAACCTTTCTCCTAAAACTCAGGGAAAATAAAGAAAAAACAAAAGAAAAGAAAAGTGATTGTATCAAAATCTTTAATGCTCTTGGAGACAGACAAAAATAACAACATGCTATTTTGAAAAGAAAGAAAACTTTAGAGAAAAAATAGTTTTCTGATGTTAGACTATAAAGGAAATAACATTATCTACAGAATTGCTAAAAATGAAATTGAAGCAATCTTAGAAAAAAAGACCCAAAATTCAGAGAGAAGAAATGTGAAAAAGTTTAAGATGAGGCTCAATCTAGGAAGTTCAACATTCACTATATATGTTTTATAAGAGATGATTCAGATAAAGTGGGTGGGATTAAAAAATTTGAAATAAAATAAAATTTCCTTCAAACTGAATGACATTCATTGCTATATTTACAAAGCCTGTAAAGTACCACCATGGTGAATGGAGAAAACTCCAGAACAGTATATGGTAATGTAAATTTTCATAGCAGTAGGGCTGGGGATATAGCTCAGTGGAATAAGCACTTGCCTAGCAAGCGCAGGGTCCTGAATTCGATCCCCAGTACCGCAAAAAAAAAAAAAAAAAAAAAAAAAAATTCATAGCAGTATTTTTACCAGGTACTGGAGGGCTGTACTCCTCCTAGAGGGTGCTTTCCAAGGCCTGCTTTTCTTGAACAAAGAACTAGACAGGAAACATTTTCCAGAAAATGTCTCAAATTTGTCATTACTTATAACTAAGCAGTACTCCATTATATATAGATACCATGTTTTCTTTGCCATCTTCCTATGGGTATACAGCCTGCTCCTAGGATTTACCTATTTTAAATTGTGCTGCTATAAATATTGGTATCAATGTGTCACTGTAATACTTAAGCTCTTTGGGGAAGATGCCTAGAAGAGGCATAACTAGGTCAGATAGAATTTTTAATTTCAGACCTTTGAAAATCTCCATACTGATTTCCATAGTGGTTGTACAAGTGTACATTCCCACCAACAATGTAAGAATGTTCCTTTTTCACTTCAGCCACACCAGCGTTTGTTATTCTTTGATTTCCCAATGATTGCCATTCTTTCTAGAGTGAGATCAAGTCTTATGGTTGTTTTTTGTTTGCATGTCTCTAATGTTCAAAGATGCTGAACATTTTTTTTTACATATTTGTTGACCATTTGTATTTCTCCCTCTGGGAACTGCCTATTCACTTGTCTTGCCCATTTCTTGCCTGGGTCTTTAATTTTAGGTGCTTTAATGTTTTGAGTTGTTTATATGTTCTACATAACATTCCTCTGAAGAGTAACTGGCAAAATTATTCTCCCATTTGATATGTTGTCTCTTCATTCTATTAATTAATTCTTTTGCTGTCAGACCTTTTAGTCTGCTATAATCCCATTTATTGATTCTTGCTGATATTTCTTGTGAAATTGAGGTTCTTTTTATAAAATCTTTTCCTGCATTTATGTCTTTAAGTGTTTTACCACTTTTATCTTCTAGTAAGTTTAACCTTTTTAGGACTTCCGGGAAGATGGCGACCAGGTGAGCAGCAAAGGAGTGATCCTCCTTAATAAACACCACCAGCTCGAGACAGACTTGGCGAGCATGAATGCCGGGACCTCGGCTGGGAAGTTGAAACTGAACGTATTTCTCTGAGCTGCCGGGGGAGGTGCGGTAGGGCGGCCCAAACTGCCGTGGCGAGACGTGGGAAAGCCCCAGACGCTGGGAACCAGAGACGCTCCGCGTGGGGAGGAAGTTTGGCCGGGTCAGAGCGCCCTGGGAGCATAGCCAGCTCAGTCCCTCCCGCCTCCCGAGCCAGTGCAGCTTTCCGGCGACTCCCGAAAGAGATCCGCTTTTTAGCGGTGGCAACGCCCAGCAGTCCCACATTTCGCGTGTATCGGGCAGGCCGAGCAGAAAGCCCCAAACGCTGGGAGCCAGAGACGCTCCGTGTGGGCAGGAGGTTTGGCTGAGTCCAAGCGTTCTGGGGGCATAGCCAGCTCGGTCCCTCCCGCCTACCGAGCCGGCGCAGCTTTCAGGCGACTCCCGACAGAACAGCTTTTTAGCAGTGGCAACACGCGGCAGTCCCACATTTCGCGCGCATCGGGCGGGCCGCGCAGAAAGCCCCAAAGGATAAACTGGCACCTTGGAACCTTCCTGCCTGCAGGGACTCCGAAAACTGGTGAGCTATCTGCACTCGCCACCAGATCACCGAGTGGAGGAGGAGATCCATCCCTATACCTGCAGGGAACCCTGGGAGGGCGGGGGAGCGGTCTTACACACCTCACCCAGGTCACTTGGTAGGGAGTATCTAACCAATATCTGTACAGCCTTTTAAGTGGAACTCTCAGCAGAAAGCTTAAGGGACATTCCCCCAAAGAAAAGTCATTGGAGCAACCTCTGCAGCAGACCTTTGCCTGCTGAACTGCCTGGGGAATCTACTGCTCAATATTTTGAATCAGATACCCAAAAAAGGGAAGACAGAAGAACAAATCTCAGTAGAAAGCTTAAGGGACATTCTCCCAAAGAGAAGGAATCATTGGAGCAGCCTTTGCAGCAGACCTCCGCCTGCTGAACTGCCTTTGGAATTTATAGCTCCACATTTTGAATCTGATACCCAAAAATGGGAAAACAGAGGAGCAAAACGCAGTCTCAAAACTCAACCCCACCCAGAACAAGTTTTGAAGATGAAGAAAGAAGGGAACCAGGAAGCCTCATAACTTCAAGATATGAAACGATTGCATCCAAAATTAAACAACGCCAACAGGCCATGAAAGAATTTAAAGCAGAAATAACCCAAATACCCACAATGATTTCTCAGATAAAAAAAGAGATGAAAACAATGATGGAAGAAATGCTCCATTTACACAGACGAGAAATAGACAAAAGTCTAGAAGAAAATAGGAAACAAATAGAAACCTTACAAGAGCAATTCAGGAATGAATTACCAATAATGAAACAGGTCCAAAGAGAATGCCAGGATTTGAAAACTAATGCTG
>PVLD010029357.1:0-18176 GCA_004027595.1 Dinomys branickii
AAAGAACATCCTTTTACAAAAAAAAAAAAAAGAATTACAAATGGATCATTACATAATATTCACAAAATACTAAAAATACTACATAAATAAGTCTCCCATTGAAATGCTATCATGGAAATTACAAGCAACTTCTCTTAATATTATTTTAGTAAAGAAGTGGCAAAGAACCCCAATATTTTTATATACAAGAATCTTTTTGTATCTGATAAAGCTATGCAATATTCCTTATCCTGTCGCTGTTTATCTCATTTACACACCAAAATTGGCGTATCATTTCAAGAAGCTCCAGCCACCTGAAACCCACTTAGGTGTACTTAAGGTTTTCATATTCCTATGCTCTGAATGTTTGTGTCCTCATACTATTCATGCTGCAATCTAATCCTCAGTAATACTGCAAGGTACAGCTTCTGAGAGGTGAATGAATTAGTGCCCTTAAGAGAACCCAGAAAATTAGCCTTTTTCACCCCACAAGGACACAATGAGAAGCTCCACCTATGAAAAAAGGGTCCCCACCAGACTGTTACCCACACTGGGAATGGAATAACCTGCAAAACCCAGTGTTAACAACTTCCTTTAAAGTTGGCAAGAAATCCCACTTCAAGAACAGAAACTAACAGAACTATGCATGAATAACTAAAGTCTTCATTTAGACCTTTATTTTTGGTAAATACCATGAATAAGGTCAATTATTCAAGGGCCATACACTTTACTGAAAGACTTATGCTATGAGAGAAAAGATAAATTTGAAACTTGGAAGAAATTCTGTCCCCAAATAATAAACATTAGCCTATGATAATCTAACAATCTGTCCAAATATTGTTACCATTTTATGCCTTTTCCCCTTAAATATGTAATTCATTTTGTTACGACTTTTGTAACTATTACCAACTTTAATTTCAAATAATGACAGGAAAATTGATGATCATTAATCTTTTTGCTAGTTTTATTATACTATATAGATCTGTATTTATGATCCAAGAAACATCAAAATTCTAATTTAAATTTGTTCTTAAAATACAACATTGCACTTTAACTTTTGGTAGTTTAAGGTGTATGTGAGTTAAAAAAACTCATACAAGAAACTACAGTTTTTAATCTTGGTTTTATAATGAACAAAGAGCTTTGTTTAAAAGCAGAACTTACAGTAATTACCAAACAAACCAAATATTTACAGTGTAGATACTAACATCTTACCTCTAAAGGAGGATTCAGTGTACTAAATGTAAATATTAACTGAACAATTGTCCCCCCTCCTTTCCCAATTCTGAGGTGTATTTTTAAGCCAAAGGGTATTGGTAAGAAATGCTTTTGTGACTTCTTTCAAGCAAATATGTGGGAAGGAAGTTTGTTCCTAGAGCATCTAAACTGGCGTACCAAACCTTTATACTATTATTTCCTACATGATTTGAAAAGGTGCAAGTTAACTGGCATGTTATAATTTCTAAGATCAATTTCCTGTACTTTTTCTAAGACACAAAGATACTGAGGGACTGGAGTTATAATTCAGTGGTAGGGTGCATGCACGCTTTGTATGTGCAAAGCCCTGGGTTTGATCCCCAGACCCTCACCCCCAAATACTGATTATGAAACTGTATAAATTATTTTTAACTTCTGTTATAGTGAAACTGTTCTACACTGCCCCAAATTTGTTATTTTACTTTTACTTTCTCAATTAGGTAAATATTCTGGAAAGATCTACTTTTTTTCCCCAGCCAATTAGAAAGGTAGTTTTGAAATAGCTATTTGCATAAGCAAATATCAAGATTTAGACCTACTTAACAGTCTATTAAACATTCAAAACACAAAAAGGAACATAAATAGAATATATGTGTAATATAAATACATAACATAGTGATATGCATTTTTGGCCTCACCTTAAAAAAAAATCTAGCAGTACTTTATTATCTTTCAACTCTTTGGGAAGTCTTAAATTTCTAACTATTAACTTTTTTCTTTTCCTCTAGACTAAAAAAGAAATCACAATTTTATGTTTTTTTGTATATTTATTTTTTATGTTTTGAGACTGGGTTCCAGCTGGTCTTGAACTCACTATGTAGCCCAGAGTGGCCCTGAACTCATGGTGATCATCCTGCCTCCAACTCCAGGGCTGGGATTGTAGGTGTGTGTCACCACACTTGGCTAGAAATCACAAATTTGAACTTGTATTTCAAAAGCAAAATATTTCCTTTTGTTACTTATCTGCAAAACGTATGGTTATTCAGTGTTAACTAGCAGCCAGTATGTTAACATGCTTTCTGCACTTTAATCCTACACAAAGACCTTTTGTTTCAAACAGTGATTTACCATGGAAAGATAGTTTCTTCTTAAACAACTATGTACCAATTGCATAGTTCTGATACAGTAACACAAGTCATAGTAGAGTTACAAAGGTATTAATATATGTTAAGTGAATTGAAACAGACTTGAAAAAGTCTACCTTGAACATGTTAGTGTAAACTTAAGAAGGGAACAGTCAAGAGCACAAAAGTTTTCTTTAAAAATAGGTTAATGCTAAGAATAACAGCTTTCAAATTTTGTTAAAAATAAGCTTAGTAAACAAGAATACAAATTTTAATCAAAACATAGCTCCTTGAAATGCCCTATTTCCTTGCATACAGCAGAAAATACATTTTCATAGTTTTTAACATTACATATAAAAATGAGGCACTGCTATACATATTTGAATATATTCACACAAACAGGAGTTTTAGTCCCATCCGGACGCTTGTGCTTGCTTGATGGTTTCTGGACTGCAAACTGTTCATGAAAATAAGTCTTCCGAAGGAGGGGCGTAAGAGAAACCAAGAAACGCATCATGTGCCTCCAGTACACTAGCACTCACAACGGAGTAGTCAGGAGACACGCACACAGAGTATGGCACTGTCTCCTCCGTGAATACTGTGTCAAAGTTCCTGATATCATCTGGTCCAGCCTAAAATAGCAAAGGATAATACCATTCACTTTAGATTTTCTATCATTAACTCAGTCCTTCATTACAATGTCTGTGACTTCACATACTCTTTTCTCACCAAGTTTAGATGTTTTATTTCATTTTTCTGCCTTTCCCTAAGTTTTAATAGTTAGATGAAGTTATCTACTCTAACAGTTAAGCTTCTTACTGCTGGGTGTAGAGAAGAGACACAAAGGTGAGAAAGGCCAGCTATCATCATAGTAGCAAGACTCAGGCTCATCTGAACCTGAGATTCTGCAGTTAATCTCCTTTTTCCCTATCCATCACCAAGCCGATGTTCAGAAACAGGGCTAAGGTTTTCAGGACAGTGTTTTTCATCTGGGTTTCCATAAATGTTTGCCTGTCCAGTCTCAGTTCTAGATGGGTGAAACTTTCTGCTGGAGGCAGGAAGGGGTTATAAGTAGAACTGTGAAGGCAACTCTTGCTGGGCTACAGAGAGGGTTGTGAAACACTTACTTAGAGCATCCTTGACTGTGGAAAACCAAGGGAACCAGGTACACAGGAAGTGGAATAAGGTGGGTGCTCAGGCTCAAAGCAGTGGTTCTTTTTGAATCTGATATAAGCTGGTGGATTTTCCTTTTTAACTACATTTAGATATAAAAATTGTGATACAAATTCAAGTGCCTCATTTGTAAAGATTGTCCTTGAATCTTCAGGTTATTTCTTTTAGGTTATTTCTGTCCTATAGAGAAAGGAATTCTAAAATGTCCAAGTCATGAGTCTAACTGAAGTGAACAGATCAGGATTCCAGGCAGAGGTCATAAATCAAGGATATTAGCCTTGTATATCTATGAATTGAGCAGACAACAAAGAAACCCAGAATGCTAGGTCCTTCCATCCAATAATAGCCCTTGGGTGGAACAAAGAATTCTAGAAATTACAGTATTAAACAGTTTAGCATTACAAAGAAATTTAATTAAAATGTTATCCAGCATGGATGTGAGTGCTTGCCTAATGCGCACAAGGCCCTGGGTTTAATCTTCAGCACTGCCAAAAAAGTGAAATTTCCATCTTGTGAAATTTTTAAGTATAATCCTAAAAGTACGGTGTTATGGTTCAGATCTATATAATGCCCCCAGAAATCTCATGTGTTAGAAGGTGGGGTCTGGTTGCAGGTAGGTCACTGGGGGCATGACTGAAAGGATGTGTTTTGTTCCCGGTTTCCTCTGCCATACCCCTGGGCCATGCAGTCTCTGCCTTGAAGCCAACCAGTTACAGACCAAATCCTCTCAACTGTGAGCCAACATAAACGTTTCCTTTAAGTCACAGGTGTCAGGTGTTTTGTCCAAGTGATGGGAAAGCTAATACGCAGACTTTCTGAAATCTGGTTGTTTTATATAAATTGCCTTAGCTCTGTATTAGCTTGTTTCCTCTTCTATAAACATAGTCAGCCAGTACAAATTCTAGAAATTCAGATAAAACTGTCCCTAAATAGAGTAAGTCATTTCTGAAACTACACTTCTGGACTACATGAGATAAATTAGTTTACAAATATTGTTATGTTTATAGGTATAAAATATCATACCTATTAATATTAGACATGAGCTATGCACAGAAACTTTTAACAATGCATAGTAGAGTAAATGATATTTACTTTCTGAGGTGATTTTCACATCCTGCTCTAACTAAAAAAAAAAAAATGGCCCTTTAGTATCAGTAATTCTGTAAAAGATCTCCAAGACAGTTTTGTAAAACAAGTCTAGCTAACATAAACATTTTTATAATATAATCTTACAATTTCCCAAAAAAGTAACCATTTGTGTTAGCAATGTTTGCTTGTACCTGGTTGTACATTAATCTAGAAAAAAAATAGTGTTATGTTAAGTGTTTACTGATTTATGTCTAAAAATGATAATCTGCACCTTTACTTACTGAGCTCATCTGTTTTTAATGCATGCTCCAAAGAAACATTTCACAATTACTATGCTAGAAGATATTTTCATCATCCTAACCTAAATATTATCTTATTGGTCATCTTGAAGTTATTATATCATCCTGAAGTATATATGTCACTCTGAGTGACATATTTCACAAATACATGACCATGTCATTTCACTCAGGTTACAGTCTGAGATCTATGTCTAAAATATAATGAGCTATAGTTCTATGTCTCATTATTTTTAGGAAGATTTGGATATACACTTACCACATTAGGACTGAAGGGTGGCGGAATCCTCTTTTGTGCAAGGTCAGTCCAACTGAGTGATTCAAAAAAAGGATGATTCTGAATTTCAAGCTAGAATATTAAAAGAAATTTATTAATGATGAAGAATATATTAAATACCAGAGAATTTTATGAGGCCAGACCACTGCCACTATGCCTCTCAGTAATTCTTTTAGGTATACATATATGTCATTCGTGTGGCAAAATGGTTGGACTATCAACAGTGCAAACCTTCCAAAAGACAATTACTTCACTAGAGAGAGGATAAACTTGAATCATTTATGGGAGAACGGATGCATCCTGAGATTATAAGTGCAATAAATCAGACTACAAGCTTAAATATCACATGGTTTCGCTCATACGAGAAACGCCAAATATAAACAAGGAACAAAATAAAAGACAGACAACAGAAAACAGAGGGAGAGCTTGTGCGAAAGGTAAGGGGACCAAGAGATGGGGGGGCGTCAGGCAGGAAAGGAATGAAACAATAATTGAGATTTCAATATGTGCACACATTAACACCCCATGAGGAATATAATCATGTACTAGTAAAAAAGGAAAGATTGAACCGAGAGCCTTGCATGTGGCAAGTGCTCTCCCAAGGACCTACAGATCCAGTTAACATTTATTCTACTATAGGTGTGTAAACTAAAATGCTAAGTTGTTTGGAGTTGGAACAGCATTAATTAATGTAGTAATTAATACAACTTTCCTCAAGTTAATCAGAGGTTCGGATTAGCCTCAGGTACCTTTAGAAAAACTGAGGAAATAGTCCGCAAAGCAGAATAAGCACCACCTTTTAGTCAATGAATCTTTGAGATGCAGTGTTTTCAGGGAAGGGAACACAGGGTGATCTCTAGTGACAGAAAAAGTTGAGCACCAGTGTATTAACTAAATCCTATTTTAAAAAAGTAAAAGGCAAAACCCAAAAGGAACTTGCAAGTTGAGAACGAGGTCTGAAACAGTTAGCACAGAGCAGCAGAGCAAGCTGAAGGAAGAAACACACAGGCGCATGAGTACGGAGTTCTGGCGCTTCCAATGCGCCCACATGTTGCTTTCTTCAGTCCTATACAGTGGCCCAGGATATGGCTGTTGGATTTATTCAGTTTCTGAGAGTGAACTCAATGAAAGGACCGCAGGACAAGGAGGTGCAGAATATCAGCACCCTGAGCAGGAAGCTGTTGGCCGAGTTACCTGCCTAACGGAAGAGTGAGGTGAATAGGGGAGTAGTGGAGAAGTAATACTAGGGACACAGAAGCAAATGACCCTGATTTAAAACAAAGAAAAAAATCAGATTCCATAACTGTCTCAGGGAAATGTTAAAAAATTCTCAAAAACAACAGCAAAAAAAGGAACAGTGATGTAATATTAGTTTGAGGCAAAAGGCAATACTTCATGCAGACAAGAGGCACTTAAAATTTCTCATTAAAGAAAACTTTATATAACCAATGCTAACAAAAACCTTGCTAGTTAGTTAGCCTCTGCATTAAAATTTCAAGGAAATGCTGTTATTATTTAGCAATAAAAATTAAATTGACAAAAAAATTTAGGTAATTAATATACACTACATAATATTTTTTAGGGGGAGGAAACTGCTATAAATAAGAACCACATAATGATGTGAAAGCTGGATGTGGGGTGTACAGAGTAGAAGTTCAAATTATGAACGTCAAATGAGAAACTGTAAGTGGAAGTGCTTTACACACTATTGTTTTAAGCACTAGTGAAAACTCTGGTGACAGTTTACTCTTTTAACAGCTATACCCATCTCAATAAATATCCTATATAATGAGGATTTGTCTCCAAATTTTAAATAAGCTTAAATAAAGCTGGAACTGGGAACCATGCTACATACAAAGTCTTCTTTGGCACCAAGTCGATTTTGCCTGTCTTTTTCTAAGAGTTCTTCCAAAATGGACCAGGCTGTAAGGCTCACTCCTGGCCTCAAATTTAGGGGCTTATGAAGAATATTGTCGTACATTTCGGCAACATCTCGGCAGTAAAACGGTGGCTGAAAAAGACAAAAGCAAAATAAAACAACTCAGTAGTAAGTGAATTATGCCAAAATGGTTTTAGAACAGTTAGATTTGGCTTTGGAGCTGCCAAAAAGGATGGCCCTCTTGGGACATGCAGACCTGCAGTGTGGCCTTCACAGTGGAGAGGGACCTAAAACCTGGCACACAGTACAGTTTACTAAGTGTTCACTGAGTGAATTAAGGTTTGTTCAACAGCACCTTGTGAACAGGTGTTAAGCTGAAAACAACTTGTAAAAGTGTGGTTTAGAAAAACAACCATCAACTTTATCACAGGTATAATCATGGAATCACTGCAAACAGTTTCAAGACAAATGAAACATTAATTTTCTGAGATTTGGGAATAAATGCACTAAAGCAAAGGTATCTAGAAAAGATAAAAGACCCAAAGACAATACTTCATCCTAAGTACTGGTGTCAGTGAAAGTATTATGAGAGTTCTTTGCATAACTAAAAATGCTACTGTCACAGCCTAAACACCTGGGGGGGTAGCTCCAACATAAGCACTAGCCAGTTAATCATTCTTTAAAAAGCTTTAAAGTAAAAATAATTTTTAGTGCTCAAAAGTTTTCCATAGGAAAAACCTTTACTTTTTAAAATAACTGTTTTATACCTTCAAACTCCTCTAAAATACAAAGAATTCTGAAACATCAAATGGTAAATAGTGCCTGAAGAAAGTAAGATACAAAGTGCTCATCCAGTATCCTAAATCACTAGCACTATTAGAGAAACAGCTTTTTAATAAGGTGACCATCGTTAAGGGAGGAGACTGGCTTTCACAGGAATCTATCATGCAAAATTAGTGACATGAAACAAATGCTCCAAGTGCTGAACCTCACTGACGGCTCTGTCCTTGTAGGAACATCACGCACGTTACTGCTTTGGGTCTGAACTGACACTCTAGTGACACTCTAGTGACACTCGGTATCAGTGTTGGCAGCAACCTCAGATTACAGGGTGGCTCCTAGCATGAAGCTTCTCGATACTTACGGAATCACAAATGAAATCTAAGAAATTACTCCAAAAATTTCAAAAGGCCTAGAGAAAAACATGATTTATGTTACAAACTAATATGCCAAAAATGTTTGCTTTGGGTTGGAGTGATGCTATCTCAATAGAATGACACAATGTTCCTCATTTTAACAGGAGGTTCTGGCTGGTCTTATGTGTTTTTACTGAATAAAAACTGGGAAAATCCACTGCACAGTAAACATCCCTCTTTTTTATAAATGAAATCTTTAAGGCATGGTGTTTTTAGGGAAAAAAAACAGATCTCCAGTGACAGAAACAGCTGAGCACCGGTGTACTGATTAAATCCTATAGAGACAAAATAAAAATCAAAAGCCAAAGGAGATTTTCTTTTGAAATACAGTAATATGTTGATAAATGCTTTCTTTTTGAAATTAGGTAGAGGTTGTGGGTAAACTGAAAAGAGATAACTTACGTAGTTGTACGTATGACAGAGAATGACTGTACTACTTTTAAAAACTAGTAACAGAATGAAAAGGTTTTCTTCCTGTACGTATTTCTAATGTGATTTTAGATTCATTTAACCAGGCTAACTGATATTAGTGTTTTCTCCATGTCTTGAGATCTTAAAGACTCTGGGCCAAACCAATGATAATATATTGGAATAATAATCAAAGAACAGAAATGCATACCAATCCATACAGCATTTCATACAGAACAGCACCCAGGCACCACCAATCCACAGTGTTGTCATAGGGCTGTTTCCTGATTACTTCAGGTGCAAGGTACTATAGAAAACAATGAAACAGCAATGGTAAAACTCAGAGTAAAATTTAGGGATAATTGAGAAATATAACAAACTTTCAGTGTTAATGACACAGTCACAGGCCACCATAGGGACAGAAGTATTATTATTCATCAAAAGTATGGTTTGTGCTTTCTTTCAAGGCAGCTTTTGCTAAAATCAGCTTTTGCTTAAAATCAGCTTTTGCTAAAAATTAATATAAATTGCAGCCTACAGATGCCTAACAGGTAACTAAAAACAACAAAAACATGCTTGACCTTCATTTGTTACCTTAAAACTGGGTCAGATCCTTGCCCAGCTCTGAAGATAGGCATGTTAATCACTTAGTGTCTAAAAGCTGGGAAGGTTGATTAGTTCGAAATTTACATAACTCAATCATATTCCTCTTCAAGGCTGAGAACACCAAGATAGGAGATTTACAGGACACTCAACTACCAGTAAGTGCCCAGAAGTGTACAGTCTGTACTTTAAACCTACAGGCATTTGGATTCCAGGAGAGCCTCCACAGAACTGAAACTATCCTAAGCAGAAATAGTCATCTCAAGGGGACTGAACTGCCCGCTTAAGCAATGAGGACTTTCCCCAGCGCCATCCTGCAAACCAGACCGAAACAATCATCAACCAGACAAGCCCACCCCAGCAAATCCATACAAGCTCGTTGCATGTTTTGTTAATAGGCCAGTTGATCCTTCTTATCAGAGCCATGTCCCCTCAGTTCAAGCTTAAGTTCCTTCCCTATTTTCTCTTACTTTCTAATTCTGCCTAACACGCTTGCTTATGCCTCACACTAACACATCCTGACATGCTTTCCTGTGACAAGAGTTGACAAACTCATCTCGGGGTGAGTTGAGGCCTTCATTCCCTCTTTAGAGGAACCTCCTAGGACCCTACCCAGTGACATCATCATATTGAAAATACTATCTCGGGCTAGGGAAGTAGCTCAGCAGCAGAGCACTTGCTTAGCATGAACAAGGCCCTGGGTTCCATCTACAGCACTTTGTTCTAAGTTTTAAAACTCTAGACTTTTAATGGGTTGTTGTACTCATTCTGTAACAAGTGGTTCTGAGGCAGCGCCAACTGGAATACTTTTGAAAATACACTCCAGCATCTGCCCCTGGAAACTGACTCAAATAAGACACATGGAGGAGACACACAGGCAGGTCCACAACACCGAGTGCTTTGAGCAGGAATTTTGCAAGAAAGTCTTTTATGAGAGTAACTTATTTTTAGAAGCCCATCTGATCCTAATTTATAATTTTCTTCCTTGAAGAAATTTTTTTTTCTTTTTCTTTTTTTGGGAGGGGGCTTGCCCTATTGCCTGAAATTCCTGGGCTGAAGGGATCCTCCTTCCTCAGCCTCCTAGGGAGCTCAGAATATAAATGCATGTCAGGCCTGGCTTAAGAAAAAAATTTTATGTGGCAGTTTATAAACTACTTTTTTCCAAAAGCCTGAATTGCATTATTTCAGACATATTCTCAAATTTAATAAAAAATATTAAGATTGTGAGGTGGCTAATTTACATAAAAAATCATCACAATTTTCACACAGGAATTTGAATTTTAGATTCCAAAATATACAGTATCTTCATACATACAAAGATACTTCTCTCTTGAGCTTTTTTACGTAACCCAAAGAAATGACAATGGAAATAAAAAGAGTGTAATAACCTCTGATCACATTTAAATTTTAAATGACCAAAAAACCTGTGTGTCTTTTCTAAAAACCGTAAGACTTAAGAAAGACTTTGTTAACAATGGGAACACTGTACACTCACACACACGCACAAAAGTTTCTTCTCACCATAACCAAAACAAAGGGTTACAAGTGTATGTAAGAACTAGGGTTACAAAGAAAGAAACAAAAAAACTACTTTTGAAGATAACTATTACTAATAGATACTTTTGTCTGAACTTAATTAGGTTTATGTGAATCATTTTATCATATGTTTTCTCTTCTTTTTCTTTTGTGGTGCTGGGGAGCAACTGTATTTGCAATTACTCCACAACAATGACAATGCGTGGCACCTGAGATCACTGTATAACTACAATAATACTAAGGTAGTTTGAAATAACCTAAACTTGTAAGGATGCATGTATGAAGTGAAAATAAGCCTTATAAAGAAGTTGTAAGAATTGTTAGTGTCGTAAATAAAAAAGATACATTTTCTCCTAGATGACTTGAGAATGAGATATACTGATTAATAAACTGATTTGTGATTTTTTTGTATCAATTACTTTTCTTCTGTTAAATATTTAAGTACAGAATATCCCAACTGCATAGAAAAGCTTCACAGAAACCGGTAAAACTGCTACACAGATATAGGCAATGTTAACATTTTGTCCTATTTGCTTTAGCTTATCCAAACCAAACCACAGCTACATTCAGACAGTCTTGCCAGACGTGGTGGCACATGCCTGCAGTCCTAGCTACTCTGGAGGCTGTGACAAGGGGACCACAGGTGTGAGGCCAGCTCAGGCAACTTAGAAGTAAAAAAGGAAAAAGCAAAAGGCTGGGGAGCCTGGAGGTGCAGGTCAGTGGCACAGTGGCTGCTAGCTGGGTTCAGCCCCTCGGTACCCCCACACACCGTGGAATGCAGCTCTTTTTAGGGTATGATTCAATGTAACAGGCACAGCGTTATACAATCTGCACCACAACTGTACTGCCCCCTCTGACATTTTAGGACATTTTTACTGCTTTGTGATTTTTTAAAAAAGGACTAGAAATATAATCAAATGCTAAGCCTAAGGTAAACTTTCAATATTAAAAACAAATAAAGATAACATCTTTTTTATTATTCAAAAGGGCCTTGTTTATCTCACTATCGCAATGAAAACTACCAACTATCAGAGAACTTTTAACTACCTAGAAGTACAGCTGGTGGAAAGCTGATACGACAGTTTTTATTCTACTTTCCTTCTTTCAAAGGGACGCACAAGGAGTTACTTGTATATGGGATGTTTCATATTTACATTTAGAAATTATTCTATAATTACAAGACATTTTTCTTACCTCTGGCGTGCCACAAAATGTTGTAGTGGTATCAGAGATTGCAATTCCTTCTTTACAAAGCCCAAAATCTGTTAAGACAACATGTCCCTGACAATACAAGAATAGTAAGATAAACAATATATGGACACAAACTGATACTCTTTTTTTTTTTCAAACTGATATTCTTAAAATCCTTTTTATTTTGAAATAATTATAGGCCCACAGGAAATTACAAAAACAGTAAAGTGCTATGCACCCTCACCCAGCTTCCTTAATGCTGATGGTTCGTATCATTGCAGTACAGCATCAAAAGGGAAACACGCTGGTACAAGGCTGTGTACTAGACCACTGACCTCACTGAGTTTCACCACTTTAAACATGTATGCTGTGCCCACACACGGGGCGTCGTTCTACTCAATGTGCAAGGAGAGATTCATGTGACACCCACCATCAAATGGAGCAATTTCATCATCACAGACTCCTTGTGCTACTCCTTTATCTTTGTGCTTTCTACCTCCGACCCTGTTTCCTTGCAACCATTAACTTGTTCTCTGTAGTTTTGTCGTTTCGAGAATGAAATATAAATGCATTCATGTGGTATGGAAGCCTAAGGCTTTTTTCCCCGCCACTTAGATCAAAAATCAGAACTAGAAGATTTTTAAAAGATAATAGTTACCACTGAATCCAAAAGAATATTTTCTGGTTTCAAGTCTCTATAAAGTAAAAGGAAAAGGAACTCCTGAGTATTACTTGAAATAAAGTATTAAAAAGTTAGTCATATATAGTACCTCAGCAACTTACCTGTACACTATTTTGATGGAGTGCAAGTACCCCAATGCACTGGCAATTTCAGCAGCATAAAACCTCGCTCTGTGTTCAGGAAAGGACCGTTCTCTTTGTAAGTGAAAAAATAACTGCAAAATTTGGGGAGTGGATATGTTAGGGGCATTCACACACGGTGTTAAACAAATGTGTTCTATAAATACAAAGGTAGAAATTATTTCTGACATTTGGAATATGAGCTGAATATGTACCAAAGCACAGAGGTGTGACACCGCACCCTTAGGCCTAAATTCAATGTGGCAGCAACTGGCTGGGAAGAAGAGCAGCTGGATTCTCCATTTCTCATACCGTCGAATTCTTGATTTATTTCATACTGCCCGTCCTGTGGCCACTGTGGTACCTCCTCAGGGAAGTGTGCACTATGCCTGTGGGCTCTAGGACAATAATGTCTCCTGGGGTCTGCTCCTGTCCGGGACAGTTCCGGTTGTCATCCTTTCTGGCTCTAGACACCGAAACGATGACAGTTTCTCCCCTTGGTCCACTGTTATTTTTTCTCCAAATACCTTTCCCAGGTATCCTATCCACCCCAAATATTTTAGCCCCCATCTGAATGTTGATGACTTCTACGTGGATGTCCCCAGCTCACAGCTCCAGTTGAAGCTTCTGCAAAAACCTACTGACTGCCTGATTTTTAAAAGTATTTTGTAAGTCATCAAATTTAACTTGTCTAAAACAGAGACCCTTTTCTCCTCCTACAGACTTACTATTGCTACTGTATTCTTTCCAGCCCTCTAAGCCACGGAAGGGGCAAAAGGTACTGTGCATAAAAAGGATTGAGAGCCCATCAGATGTGGGTTCCAATTCTGGATCATCTCTTTCGTGTTTAACCTCTCTGGGTTCACCAGAACTGTTACACTACTCTTTAGCACCTGCATCAAACAAATCAATAAATTCTTCTGTTTCATGTTTGAACCGTTCTGGAATACCTGCACTTCTCCCTTTTACTCCTACCGCGGCTTTTATTGCTTGTGGCCTACACTACACACTAGTATAAAGCAGCCACTGTATAAAGAAGGCTCAGAAGCAAAGTCCTAAAACAGTATGAAGAAATCACAGATAAAACAGGAAACCTGCAGCAGGATCTTGTCTACAGTTAGATACCTGACATGAACATTCCAAAGATACAGGGTGGAACTTTATAAGCCAGATATGGGGCGCATACCACTAACCCATTTTCTTGGGAAGCTCAGGAGAAAGATCTCAAGTTTGAGGTCTTCCTGGGCAACACAGCAAGATTCTCTTAAAAAACCTGAGTGGGCTTCACAGTGAAAATGCCTCAGTTAAATCTAGGGCCCGGCCTGACACTAAAACACTGAAACTGAGAAAGTGAACCTCTCTGAGCCTCAACTTTAAATTTTTTTTTTTTTTTAGTAATGGGTATTGGACCCAGGGCCCTCTCACTAAGCTGTATTCCCAGCCCTTTCTGTTTTGAGACAGTATCCTGCAAACTCATCAAATTGTCCAGGGGTTTGAACTTTGACCCTTCTGCTTCAGCCTCCCAGAGTGCTGGTATTACAGGCATCTACTACTGTGCTTGGCTGAACCGGGAGAGACATAGACAAGAAAAGTATAGATAAGAAAATTGAGCGCTGGGAAAGTAGCATATGTCTGTAGTCCTAGCCCTATGGAAGCCTGAGAGGAGGATCACAAATTGAACCCCAGCAAGTGGAACTTAGTGAGATCCTGACTGAAAAGCAAAAAAGTAAAAAATGGGCTGGAGATATAGCTCAGTGTGAAGGCCCTTGGTTTGCTCTCCATCACTGGGAGAACAAAAGGGGTAGAAGTATTAAGAGTGCTTAACTCTGACTGGTGATGATTAATTGAAATAATGGATATACCATAACAAGGTGCTGAGTCCTCAACAATTTCTAACAAATGCAACTTGTTAGCACTCAGACATATACAAAATAAAATGACCCCCTTCAAAGTGGGAACAATGTAGGGCCATCTACATCTCTGAAGGACTCAAAATCATGCCCCCATGCTGAGTCTTTAAGAGACTTTTGTCATATGTAGGGCATTGAACAGATTCTTCTTTATAAGCTTGTCCTGAAATGATGTAGGTACCTGATCATCTTTCAGATTTGCAGAACAGAAACTATTGTAGTTAAGTGTACTACAGAAATGTTGAAATTTTATTTTTCTTTTCTCTGCTCTCAGATTAGAAGAGAGAAAATTCCTTCGTAAAAGAATGACAATTTTTATTAGTTAAAATAATTTTTAGATGTTTACAGTCAAAGACCGAACAAGTTAGAAAGACATGAGAGTTGAAAAGTAGATAAATGGGAGTGGTCAGCTACTTATACTCTGGAATCAGCCTGCCTGATGCCCAGGTTCAATTCCTGTACCCAGTATATCCTAAGTACAGTACATGACTTCCTCAAGCTACTCAGGTTCTCTGTTCCTAGGGTTCTTAGTCTTCTGTAAGATTTTTGTGAAGATAAAGAATATGAAAAGCCAGAGTGCTAGACATACACCTAATAACGACACATCTTAACTATAATTACTGTAAGCAGCATTTCCTCAAGTGTATTTTAATATCCTTCTATATCAAAGTTTTGAGGAATATTAATGAATTAGGTTCAAACAGAGACTCTGAGATAAAAATAGTATTTTTCTTTTAAGAAATCCTGTGTTTAAGGCTGTGCTCAAAGTCTTGAACATGCTGAAACAGATTGTAAATTACCAAGACGGTGATATAAGGAAGCATTTCCCAACTAACTTCACCACAGGATTCTTTACTAGAGAATTATTTCACTGATTAATATTTTGGACATTTGAGAAATGAAAGGCTGAAGTTTGTTTTTTTTTTGTTTTTTTTTTTCGGTACTGGGGATCGAACCCTGCTTGCTAGGCAGGCGCTTATTCCACTGAGCTATATCCCCAGCCCCTTAGGTTGAAGTTTTATATGCAACTGTTAAAACAATCATCTGAATCACAAATCATGTTTTATTCTAATATTTCAGGATGCCTTTCTTGCTATAAAGCTTAGCAACAAATCTATCAGTGAAGTTTGTAGCTTTGTACCAAGGTTCTTTTACAAATCTTCCTGACAATACTGTATGTTTGATAGTTTTCATATTGTACTTCTCCATATCTTGCATTGTAGCTAGTTGCTCGAATATTGTTTCTACTAAACCAATAGCTACTGATAATACACTGTCATTTTAGAACTTGTAAGAAAACATTTTAGACTTCAAGCTAGTTTTGTAACAATTATCAATATTAGAACACCAATTATAAAACTCACCTCCCCTCCATTAACAAAATCCAGAACAAAATAAAGCTTTTCGCTTGTTTGGAAAGAATAATGTAATCCAACCAAAAACGGATGTTTCACATTTTTCAGGAGAACATTACGCTCAGCCATAATATGTTTTTGCTGGAAAAAAAGGCAAAGTATCAATTTGTATTAAGTATCAGAAAACCATTCTGTTAATTTAAAAAATGGGCTCAGGAGAAACAATAGCTATTGTATTTTACCTCTTTCCTGTTGAGAACCACTTTTTTCTGTAACACTTTGACAGCATAAAATTTGCCATCCAGTTTTCGTTTTGCAAGAAGAACCTGTTATGGAGATTGTACAAATAATTAAAACTAAAGTATTGTCATAGGGATCATTCACCTGCCAAGAAAATAGCTCTTAAATTTTGTGAAAAGTCCAGAAGGATCTAGGTAATATGTTTTTGCTTTGAACACTGAGAACTATTTATTTCTGTAATTCCATTTTCTTCAGGCATTTTAATAGAAAAAGATACTCATCAAATCAATAGCCAGGCACTATGTCCTTGTCAATTACTGTGTTGATGAGTTTTCTGAACTGAATTTAAGTGCCAAGATCGAACCCACCAGAGATGTCTTTGTGTTTGTATGTATGTGTATGCATATGTGCTCCAGCTTTGGGCCCTTAGAAAATACTAAGGCTATAAACTTTATGGGTATGTAAAAGATGGAAATGATTTTTAGGTGATCAAAGTGCATTGCTGTTTTATATTTAGGCTTTTCTTACAGATTTTATAATTTAGAAGAGTTCAAAGGAAGAAGTATTATGTATAGCTGAATTTCTATAATGGCCTAGGTTGTATGCAGACACTCTTCAGAATGTGAAGAAACCTAGAGATCATACACGAGAAAAACGTAGACATGCTCAAAGTTTTCCAAATACAGGCATGTGCCGTACAACTTTTCGGTCAACAATGAACAATACATACAGTATACACCAGTGATGGCCAACCTTTCAGAGACTGAGTGCTCAAAATTCAATGCAAGCCCGCTTACTTATGGTAAAGTGCCAACACTGGAATTAAACCTGAATACCGAGGTTTTAGTTTAGAAAAAACTAAACCTCGTATTACATTAACATCTTCTGTCTTAAGTGAAAAACACAGTAAAAGAGCTTTCAATGATACAAACAGGACTTCCGGGAAGATGGTGACCAGGTGAGCAGCAAAGGAGCGATCCTCCTCGATAAACACCACCAGCTCGAGACAGACTTGGCGAGCGTGAATGCCGGGACCTCGGCTGGGAAGATCAAACTGAACGTGTTTCTCTGAGCTGCCGGGGGAGATGCGGTAGGGCGGCCCAAACTGCCGTGGCAAGACACGGGAAAGCCCCAGACGCTGGGAGCCAGAGACGCTCCGCGCGGGTAGGGGGCTTGGCTGGGTCCGAGCGCCCTGGGGGCCACAGCTAGCTCGGTCCCTCCCGCCTCCTGAGCCAGCGCAGCTTTCCAGCGACTCCCGACAGAGATCGGCTTTTTAGCAGCGGCAACGCCTGGCAGTCTCACATTTCGCGTGCATGGGGCAGGCTGCGCAGCCTAGACCCTCGGCCAGGGCGGCAAGAGCAGCATAGGAGCGGAGCATCCTGCTCCCTCCCCCAGACCCGGAGAGCGCGAGGAAACAAGTGGCTGTGAGCAGCGGATCGTGAGCTTAGCACAAAAAACTGGCACCTTGGAACGTTCGTGCCTGCAGGGACTCCGAAAACTGGTGAGCTATCTGCGCTCGCGACCAGATCACCGAGTGGGGGAGGAGATCCATCCCTATACCTGCAGGGAACCCTGGGAGGGCGGGGGAGCGGTCTTACACACCTCACCCAGGTCTCTCGCCAGGGAGTAGCTAACCAACATCTGTACAGCCTTTTAAGCAGAACTCTCAGCAGAAAGCTTAAGGGACATTCCCCCAAAGAAAAGTCATTGGAGCAGCCTCTGCAACATTCATGTTAAAAACCTTAGAAAAAATAGGAATAGATGGCCTCTACCTCAATCTGATCAAAGCCATCTACAACAAACCAACAGCCAACATCATACTAAATGGACATAAACTGAAAACCTTCACTTTAAAGTCAGGAACAAGACAAGGATGTCCATTGTCACCACTCCTATTCAACATAGTTCTGGAAGCACTAGCC